>VXAC01003946.1:301796-333834 GCA_013399225.1 Rhipidura dahli
CTCCTCCTCCCCCCTCTCCCTGCCGCCGCAGGACGCCTCCTGCTGGCCCGGCTTCCCCGCGGAGCCCGAGGAGGTGCCGGGCAGCGCCGGGAGCCGCTCCGCTGGGGCGGGCTCAGTGCTGGCCAAGCCCCGGCCGGGGCACTCTGCTGCGCTCCGCTTGGTTTCGCGCCTGTGTGTGTCCCTTGCTGATGGAACGCATCTCCTCGGTGCACGCAGCGCTAAGCGAGGTGCCCACCCGGCTTTTTTTTTGGACAGAAAAATCCGTCGCGGGTCAGGGGCAAGTCAAGCTTAGCGGGACCAAGCACCATCAGAAATGCTTGCTGTCAGCGCTCCTTCCCAGATGTTGCATATTCTATTAGAAAACAAAAACAAAAGAACAATGTTTAGGACAGGTTGGCGATACAAAATAAAGTAGCTAGTTAATTTCAGGACGTGGTGCATCATTGAAATTGGCAGTTCTCAAAAGTTCAGCAAGTGACCACCGAACTCCTTTCCAGTTGTGTCACCTGTGGCCTGCCACAGGGACCCTGATGAAAAGGAGTAGTGGAAACTGCAAGATATCTAGGAAAATAGAAATGCAAGACACAATTATCTTAAGTAACCAAAGAACTGTTAATCTCTGTGGCAGAATGGTTCCCTGCCATGCTGTTATTTTTCTGCAGCCCAGGATTGCTGAGGTTGGAAGAGACTTCAGTCACCCCCACAATGAAGAAGAGTTTCCTAATGTTCAGGTGGACCCTGCTCTGTTTCAGCTTGTGCCTATTGCTTCTGGTCCTGTCACTGGGAACTACAGAGCAGAACCTGGCTCTGTCCTCTTTTCTTCCACTATACACACTGGTGGGACCCCTCTGAGCCTTCCCTTCTCCAGGCTGAACAGTCCCTCTCAGCCTGCACAGCTCTCTCAGCCTTTCCTCATAGGAAAGGTAACTAGAGTCCCTTCATCATCCTTGTGACCTTTCACTGCAGTGTGTACACTATGTCCATGGCCCTCTTGTACTGGGGAGCCCAGAACTGAACACAGGACTCCAGGGATGGCCTCACTTCTGAGTAGAGAGGAAGGATCACCTTCCTCAGCCTGCTGGTAAACACTCACTCATTCTAATGCATCCTAGCATATCATTAGTCTTCTTTGGCACAAAGACACATTGATGACTTATGTTTGACTTGGTGTCCACCAGGACCCCAAGCTGGGGTGGCCCCCAGCCCATACTGGTGCCTGGGGTTGTTTCTCCCCAGGTGCAGGACTTTGCTCTTCCCTTTTTTGAACTTTGTGAGGTTCCTGTCAGCCCATTTCTCCAGCCTGTTAAGGTCCCTCTGGATGGCAGCACAAGTCCGTGGAGTTTTATCAGTAACTGATCAGCCACTCCTCCCAGTTAAGTGTCACCATCCCTGGTGGTCTTTAAGGAAAGACTGGATGCAGCACTTGATGCCACAGGCTAGCTGACAAGGTGCTGTTAGGTCATAGATGGGACTCAATGATCGCTGAGGTCTTTTCCAACTTAATTGATTCTGTGATCATCAGTAAACTTACTGAGGGTGCCATCTGCTTCAGCCAGATCATTTCTGGAGATGTCAGATAGTTTTGGACCTAATGTTAATACCTGATGTACACCACTAGTTACTGATTTCCAGCTATATTTTCAGCAACTAATCACAGCCTTAATTTCCTAGACTCTCCAACTTCCCTCTCCAACTGAGCCAGCCACAAAACAAACACCATTCCTGTGTTCTATGTGTTCATTTCATGTCCCCAGCAGCAACCAGCCCTATCTCTTCCTGCTGAAATGTGTTGCCAGTGAAAAAATTGACAGGACTGGCATCTGACTTTCATTATAGGCATCAGAGCTGACACGTTGTTGACATAAAAGAGGGTTGGGGCTACACAATATTATTGAATAAACAGCATCAGTTCATGCTTGAAGGAATGTTATAACCATATGTCAGACAAATCCAGCTTACACTTGCTGTCACTTGCTGATGGGGCTGGAAATAGCATGCACTGCTTGTGCATAGATGGTCTGCTGCAGAATTTTATGAACACTAAGTAGTGCACCTGTCAACAGCTTTCTCTAGATCCTTCCAGATTAAAACTAGGGAAAAAAACTTATGGAAAGGATACAGTGGTTTGAAAGGGGAAGCTTTAACAAAGTAGTGCCTATGTATTCCAGAACCTGGATAATAAATTTAAATAATCTCCCAAAATGTGTGAAGAAAAGCTCTGCCTATCAGCAAGATTTGACAGGTTTATATTTCTGCGAGGCAAATTTGTCTAACTAGATATTCATAAGTGAATTTAAAGGTATGACAGCACGGTGGAAGTCCCAAAATGTTAATGAAGTTTGGGTCAGGCAGAGGGAGAAAGGAAAATGTAAATCTTAAAGCTGACTTCAGCTTTGTGTAGTTGTGCAATGAAAGATTACCCAAACATTTCTTAGTTTGGGTAAAGAAATAGTAGACTATTCATGAACAAGTAATTTATCTTCAGAATAAGAAAAGCAAATAAAAGTATTAAAGCAAAATATTAAAATAACTTTTTTCAGTATTATTGTGATGATGGGGAAAGGACAAAAAGCAATCCTCAAGAAATAAATTTTTCCTTTGCCAGCATTACCATTAGCAAATACTGATACTACTTAATTTCGAAATACATACTAGTGTTTAGTCCCAAGTCCAAAACAAAACACTGTATAAAGTTTTGGAGAAGAAAAAACTAAAAGGGAAAGGGAAAATAAAATTTTAAAATAAAATCCTGAAAGCCAAATTAACCTGTAATTCTATCTGCTGAGGAATTCTATCTGCAATTAGAAGCTAATGCAGTAATAAAAAAGTGTGAAGCAACTGTCAAAAGAAGGGCTCAAAAAAAAACTCAGATTGCCCATGGAGAGGAAGGGCAAGGAAAACAGCACAGCAATGAATTTAATAATCTTCTTTCTATTTTAGGACTCAAGAAAAGCAACGGCCAGTTTATGCATTGAGTATTTTGCTATGGCAACTCTATTTTCATATGGAGAGAACAAGATAGGTAACAAACTAATCAAAGTGACTTAGTAAATCTAAATTATCTTAGTCATATGGGTAGTGGTCTAGCAAAGCCAACTACTCAAATAGGGCAATAGCCAAATTAAGGCAGTGGCAATTGAATTTAACTTGTTATGCATATATATTGTTCTAGGGAAATAAATTCAGATCACAGAGGATGTCACAAATGTGCAAACACATGAGTTTCACTATTTATTCAGTGCACACGAAAGACAGTAGTCACTAAGTAAGCATTTTATGACATGTGGCCTTATGCCTGTTTTGCTCTACTCTCTTCTCTTTGAAGAAGAATCTGACTGTTCTGAATACAGTCATACTGACAAGTTTCTCCATCTGCATTTTTAGGGCACTTATCACTTAAGAGTTCATAAACATCCACTTTTCTCAAAACCCTTAGAAATTACTGGGCAGTTTCCCAGATTGTAAATAAAACGTGGATCTTAAGGTAAAATGTAGGCACTGATCCCTGTTATGCACAGGGAACCTAAAACAGTTTTTTGGAGGATGCAGCACTATAACCTTTCTCTTTCAGGCAAGCAGCCATTGATTTCAGGGCTGAAGAGTTTCTCCATATCCTACCCCAGGGCCTTGAGATGAGCACCTAGGAAACCAAGAAGTCGTGGATGGGTGTGTTTGAAAAGTCTGTATAGAAGATTTGCTGAGCACTACGTGGTGTCTCTGAGGCAGTATTAGGGACAGAATCAAATTCAAAACTTTTTGAAAGATGTTGGAGGGATTAGTGTTCCAAAGGCAAGCTGTGATAGCAGAATGAGAAGGCTTTGCAACTGTTCACTGTTTGAGTTTAATGTTTTTGACTGAAGCCAGGCAGAAAGGCAGACCATATGCCTGCCTGACAAACCAAACAGGCAGCGTTGTATTCCACCATGCTGCTAGCAGGAGAGCAGGCTGCCCTGCTGGCTCAGAGCCCAGCTTGTCGCTCCCCAATGGCCTGACTCATCATCTGGCTGATGTATCCACCTGGGAATAGTGCTCTCCCTCTGCAATACAAACATATTGGCCTGTTCTTGGTCAGCTGCAGAACAGAAACGGCAGTGCTGCAGAGCCAGGCTGTCATTTTGCTCTTTCAACCTTGTCATCAGTATGTCATGTCAACAGTCTTCCTTGGATGTTTTTCCTATTTCTCTTTGTTACCTCACTAGCCATCTCCATTTCCCCTATATCTTTTTCTACATGCCCATATCAATCCTCTGCATGCCATAGCTTCTTATTTGTGCTAATTGACTTAGTCATTCTCTTTAAATTATGGTGCAATTCAAGTGCCTATGTATAGGTGCCTAGTTACATTTTAGATATGGATGAGCACATGCCATGCGGCCACACATTGCCACCCAGAGGGTTTCAGCCTTCCTTTAATGGTGCTTTGCCTGCCTATCCCATGATGATATCTCTGATGCCCTATAGATGACTGTAGTTGCAAGTCCACTTACCTGCCTTACACAAAACTGCATTAAAGTCATTTATCTGCAGCAAGTAGTCTCTACTGATTATCTGCTAAGATAAGATTCAAACCAGTTACCTTCTATTAAGTTTAACATTTGATGCAGTAGAAACGTATCAGAACAGGCTGTACTAAAGTTAAACTTGACACACCTACCACCTGTTCAGTTGACCCTAAAAATTTCATCTCTTGTACTTCATGCACACATACTTAGAGACTGATATTTCTGTAGGATGATTTGGATGAGGTTGCAGCAGGCCTTCAGCAGCAGCTCCCCATGCTATGAGTTAAAACACTCACTTATGTATTTACAGTATTGCTGTCCTGAGCTACATGGCCCTCCCATCTCCATTCCTAAGCAGCTAAGAGATCATTTCATTGTTTTATTCTCACCAGGTCATAGACATTAATCTTCCTGCTTCTATTCATTACAGTTTCGAGTCTTCTGTTTTATGAACCACATTTATTATATTGACAATACTGTTTCTGAAGAACAAAGTCTTTCTTTACATTCTCTGATATGTTCATCAACTGATATGTTACAGCAAATCTTGCCCTTTATTTGCCTCCTTCCTATCCTGATCTCTTGGTTTTCCAGCTTAATACTAGTGTACATGGCCTGGGATAAACTCCAAGCAACAGTGAATTACAGTAAAAAAAAATTAAATTCAACTAATTTCAGGGCAAAGGTGAGTCAGCAAACAAAACACAACCTACTGCAGGTATCGTGCAGACTGTGGCCAATGGCTTAGGGAAATGAAGACTTCCCATCCCTGAATTTTAAAAAACAGATTGCTTCTGCGAGGAGCAGGGAGTTGGACTCAATAATCTTGTGGGTTCCTTCCAACCTGCGATACTCTGTCATGCAGTGGTTCTATAATCCCTGTCCTGGTATTTGCTCAACATAGGCAGCCTAGTCTGAGGGTGGGGAGTGGATTGGCTGCCCTTCTGACTTCTGCACTTCTGTGAATGCCGGTGTCCATGGACTCATTTGACTGGGCAAGATTGCCGGGGTGTTACCGTGACTTCCAGAAAACAGAGGGGAAAATTCCTTTTTAAACCTCATCTCAGCCTGTAGGTGAATGGTTCATTTTAGTTCATGTCGGTCTGATTCCAGTGATACCGTGCTCTTTCTATGTGGACAAGGACCTTATGCCTAAGAGTTCTGTCTTGATTTTCTAAAGCAAAATTTGGGACACAGAACAGTGAAAAATATAGAATTCAAATGGCTTTGGTAAGAAAGTTCTATTTTTAAAAGTGACTTTGAAGACATGTAACAAACTACCAACAAATAACATTCTTCCACTTGAGTGAGTAAAATCTGTGCTCCTTTCACAGCTTTTCTTGATTACAGCATTCTTTTGCATTTTCCACATTTATTTCTATGAATACAGTTTCCATTGCATGTTCTCTTTCATTTGTTCTTAACCTAAATGGGAAAAAGGGAGAGGAGAGACATCAGAAGTAGAAGCATGGATTCTCCTTTACCTGAGGAAGGAAAAGGCAAATAGTGAGCACTCACAAATTTATAAGTCACAAAGCAAATCAGTCAACAGGTCCACCATCACAGCCCAGATATTTCTGTTTTTTCTTGAAGCCATTCTACTTACATGCTAAAATCAGGAATAAATACATTGTACAGATGGTCAAATGAAAGTGTCCTTCTTTCCAGAAGAATTATTTTCCCTACTAGTAATAACATGAGTAAGCAACAAGCTCTAGAGGAAAAGACACACAGGCCACTTTTCAGAATGAAACATCACCATCAAGATCATTTGGATGCTGATTGTGTTTCATTTGTCATTACCAGACTGAAGTTAAATAAAACTATTTTTGGCTATAGCAAGAGGACAGAAGACAACACAGAAAAAAAATCATAAATTTATACATAGATCTTTTTTCTTTCTGTAACACAGAGTCACAGGAAACCTTACTTAAATTGAGTTGGCAAAGTGTGGCTTTTTCCCTGTTGGGGGTTACCAACTATGGTGGGATGTTGGATGTAATTAAAATTACTTCTGTTGTTATAAGGCAATACTCTCTCCTCACAATAGAAACTGCAAATGTTGCCAGTAGAGATCCTCAATCTATACATTTTCTTTAAATATGAATGAACCGAAAAAATATGATAACAGTTTTTTCACCTTTTCTGACATGCCTTGGGAGTATTTGCTGCCATCAATGGGCTAATCAAAAGCCTGATGTCATCCAGCACCCTGGATGAAGATGGAAAAAGGTTAGAATACTCCCTAGTCAATATTTAGAGATCATAAAATCACATAAGTTTCAATAAGAAATGGAACACACTGTATACTTGATTTCTAACTTTAGTAAAAACCTCGTAAGGCAAAGTCAAATACAAGTCTATGTGTGTGTACACCATTTCTGCTGAGAAAGGGGAGGATAGTTTACTCAGTTTTCAATACTTTCCTGGAAAGCTAGTGGCACATGGAAAGGGGAAAAGGCAATTCTGTTGTAAAAGAAATGAGCTAAGGCCAGCAGAGACATTTTCAATTTGTGTCACATCTGACTTGGCTGTGAGGCACTTACCAGCAAGTACAGACTGTCAAATCAGAGCACAAATTGTGTAAAATGACTGCAAACATGGTTACTCTCAGCCATGACCAACACAGTCTGTCAACATTGTTATCACTTGGCCTTCCTTAGCTCTTGGCTGTTTCACCAGGGTCTAGCACATGTAGGTCCACGGTCACACAGAGTTCCCACTTCTCCTGTGGCACCCACAGTTTGAGAAGTAGCAGATGCTTCTCTGACACTTCTGGTTGCAGCTGTCAGCAGAACACCAATTACCTGCCAACACAGAGCTCCCAAAAGGCAATTTTTTTTGTCCACATATCCTTGGCCTCCTCGCTCCTATCCACACACCACTGGGCAAGGCCCTTAATTTTCTTGGCAGCCTGACATTTCTCTGGGGTATTGCAAGCACAGGTGGAATACATACTAGGAATATAAGCAGCCTTTCTGAATCACATGCATTTTGTGAGTCAGAATTTTACAGGATTTCTAATACAATGACTAGTCCTAAAAATCTTCCTTTGTTTGGTTTACTTTAAAATGGTAAATTTAAGCCCAGGCACTGTCAAGTGTTTTGTCTGGAGAAAGGGAGGCTGAGGGGAGACCTTATAGCTCTCTACAACTACCTGACAGAAGGCTGTGGTGAGGTGGAGGACAGTCTCTCCTCCCAGGTAACAAGTGATAGGACAAGAGGAAATGATCTCATGTTGCACCAGGAGAGGCTTATTTTGGATATTAGGAAAAATTTCTTTACCAAAAGAGTTGTCAAGCACTAGAACGGGCTGCCATGGGGAGTGGTTATCATCCCCGGAGGTATTTACAAGATGTGTTGTTGTGGCACTGGGGGACATGGTTTAGTGGTGGCCTTGGCAGTGTTAGGTAATAGTTGGACTTAGTGATCTTTAAGGTCTTTGCCAATCTAAACGATCCTATGATGCTTCCATGACTCAAATGCTTGTAAATACTGACTCACAGGCACCAAGTATATGTTTTCCTGCCTGTAGAATCTTACAACACCTTAATCACTATTGCATCTAGGTATCTTCTAGCAACATGTTAAATACCATGTTTATTCTTGCTCTTAATCTGTTTTGATTTGTGCAGCTTCAAGCTAATGTGCTCACAGCTGTGTTTATGTTAGGGAAAAAAGGCTGGCGTAATATACATTGCCGTTAGAGGAGAAGGCTCTGTCCCTAGTGCTCCCATTCCACGACTATTTGTTTCTCAGCCTTACACAAACCAAGGTGGAAAATTTTGTCTCCCACAGAGGGGGGCTTGCTCTTACAGAGGGTCATTCTATTTCCTCTGTCGTGGGAAGATGTTTACCTTGGTTTCTTTGGCATTTATTTAGATCTCTGAGAAGAAGCAACAGCGCATTTGGAGGGGAAGGACTGAGATCTTGCATTTAACAATAGTTTGTGGAAGACATAGAAGAAAACAAACAACAGACCTCGAGGATGTGCACTTTGTATTGTATTTCTTATGGGCTGAAGGCTTCAAGTCCAAGTGCAAAGAGTATGCATAGTCCAGAGGGAACAGGCAATTGTGTAAATGTAAAAAGGAAAGAAGAATGCCGTGGTTTCAGATACATACCACCAAACTAAGCCACAGTCACCTGTTCCGTGGGAGGTAAGAGAAAGGGCTACTTATGTTTTCATAAAATACACAAAACACTAGCACTGGTGAAAAATTCAGGAGCAATCCCATGCCATGACTTGAATTGGCCACATGTAAACCTATATCTACACACTTCTTCCTCTTGCTCTGAAGCTGCAAAGCATTCCTAGGAGTCCTGTGGCCATGTTTGCATTTGTTGCATTTAAATTGTTTTCTTTGTTAGTGTCCACCTCCTTGCTGATCTAATCCTCTGCCTGCAAATTCATTCTGACGGCCTTTCAACCTTTATACTCTGTGTCAGAGAGATATAAAAAGGCTGCAGATGTTTTCAGAGGAGGAGTTGTGGTTCCAGGCACAGCAAAAGGAGAAGAAACAATCATGAAGTTAGAAAAGCCAGTGTAAGAACAATTGCTGTGACAGTAAGGACTACTAGGTGAACCACAGAGATTATGAAGAGAAGGGCTGGAGGGAAGTATTTTCCAAGGACTGGGGAGAATCTGGATCCAAGGTGGGGCCAAAGGAAGAAGGAAGGAAAATGAGATAGAAGGATGGAAAACTGAGCACAATAAAAACAAGAGAGAGGTGAGGTTAAACATGAAAGGGGCACAGGGAAGGAGGATCATTGTGTCAGGTACTAAGATGACCAGCAGATGGTAAAGTGTGGAATAGCTGCTTTGTCCAATAAGCCAAATGTACACCTGACAACAAACCAAACTGAGAGAAAAACTCTTTACAAATCTCCTCAGTTTTGACTAGGGGCAGGAAGCAATAGGTGGAATAAATTTGTGTGTGCATAAACTGGTATCTCTACACATGGAATGGCTTTAGGATGTATCAGAAGTCATAGCTATAATTCTGTTTCCATAAATAAACACTTTTCATACCCTTCAAAATACACTTCATACACTTCACAGCATCAAACTTACACCATCATCCCCCCTGCCAGAGAAAGCTGCTCCCACTGTGTGTGATCCTTTTTTCTCCAGATCATCTTCAAAGGAGATGACTAGCCACCAGAGGGTTGCATGAAAGTATCTTTCCTCTCTGTTTGGATATACAAAAGCTTTTTACCTCCTCAGTGCAGGCAGCACCATGATTATCCTTTCACAAGAATCAGTTTTCCACAATCCTGCCATGCTGCTAACAATGTCACCTGTGCTGATGGCTTTTCCCGCCTGCTCTTCTCAACAGAGGAAAATGGAGACTAAAAAAACCTCAGTGAACTGTCATTTTCCTACCAGGTAACCTTTATAACATAGAGTTTAAATAAGACTGGATAAACCACTGTTTTCATGTATTAAAACTGACCTCCTCTGGGGATTGACAATCATTTTCATTCTTTAATTGTCCAGCACTGGCATAGAGCTTCTGCTTCAGGACCAGGATTCCCAGGAGTTACATTATCGCATAAAAAGAATAAGAGTAATTTTGCCAGCTTTTGTTCTACACTTTATATAATGACCCTTTTGGATGAGTCATTTAACCTGCCAAATTTTAAAAAATATTTTCCCTAAGTACTTTTGTAGGAATGATATTTCCTTATAGGAAGGTCATTATTTGAAGGAAGTAGGCCCACCTAGCATAAGACAAGTAAGTGAACATTAGTGATTAGGTGAACTAGGTAAGTGCTCTCCACTTCCTCCTGCAGAGTTTCTATTCAGCAGGAGTGACACAGTAAACCCAGCTGTTTCCTTGGGCATATCTGCACATAAATTAGATTGACAGCATCTGAACAGGTAAATAGGAGTAAATAGAACTTCTGGAAATCAAAATAAATCTAGCATCCTGCTGAACTGCAAGTGGGCTCCACTGTTCCCATGCATTGTACAATTCCTCAGGTAAGTCCAAGTATGAGATACATCTCTAAACATCCCTGCAGCCCTTACTTATTCAGAAAGATTTAAGCTGCTGAGAGTCCAGAGATATAAAGTGATAGATGTTGTTCCTTCTGTGTGAAATAGGTGACATTCCATGTGAATTAGGTGACACTTCAGATAGCATACTTTTCTCTAAAGGTGTGGCAACCTTACAAAAGAAACATGGAACTGCAAATCTCATTGTCTTTGCCACAAGGGAAAAAAATCACACACTAATGCAGTGGTGATATAATACAGTCTAATGCCACAAATGCCAAGCTGATACAGACCTGCATTTTGGTCTCTGTTAATGTTTCCTTACAGTAACCAGTAGAAAAGTTTGGAGTTTTACTTCTAGCTGAGACCTATGACAGCCATAAAGCAAAATGCTTAGGCTAAGCACGCCCTTAGCTCCCTAATGGGACATGATGCTGAAAGCATCATTTGCAAAATACATTTAGGGTGGACATAATGTATGAATGACAACAAGGGATCGATACAGAGGGACAAAAAGGTTGTTCTGTAGCAGACTTTAGCAACTTAAAAGACCCCACGCATAAATTTGTTGGCAGCTGAACAAATAAAGAAGTCAGAGAGAGAGGCCAATGATACATTTCTGCAGCTGAAGAAGATGCAAGGTTTCCTAACTTTGTTGCTTGATTAGTGAACTATCACAGCTCCTGACACTTGTACAGGGAAATTCCAGCTGCCATGGCAACCATTTTTTTCTGGTTGACTGCACTGGATAAATATTCTATTAAAACCTTTTTATTTATATCTCTAATCTAAAAGGGTTCTTTAGTGAAACTGCTAATTTGAAAGTTTTGCTACTTAATCATGCAGCAACTAGCACAGTTCAGCCCTGGCTTGGATGAATGGCAGCACAATTAAATAATAATAAATGTCAGATGATAGAGAGTCAAAGCAGTAAGGGAAGTGGAAAAAAGGATGCTCTTTTGGCAGTTAGATGGATGGATGAACCTATGTGAATGATACTTTTTTATTATTATTTGGTGGCAATTTCATAGAAGAGGTTAATTTCAGGTTGAAGAAAGCTTTTTATTAAGCCTGTAAATCTGAAAACTTTACATTTTTAATCTTAAAAGAAATTCTATAGTGAACAAGTGATTTCAAATCGGATAATGAAAACATTTTATTTAGCAGAAAAAAACTAATATTTCTCTTGTCTTTTGCTGTTATTCCGAATTTGGAATTTTTTTTATTTTTACAGAATTCAGTGAATCTATAATGAATTATCCTACCAGAATTACTTTTTTCCATTAAAGACTACTGAACATGTTGTGTCATATATCAAGAGAACAGTGATCTGAGAAATTCTTTTCTTTTTTCTCTTCCTCTTTCTTTTTCTCTCTTTTTCTTCCTTCCTTTCTTTCTTTCTTTTTCTGTTTCTTTCTTTCTTTTTTCTCCTTCTTTCCTTCTTTCCTCAGCTCTGGGGGTCACTGACTCTTGCCAGATTCACACCTCTTCTCACACAAAACCTTCTGCAAGTTGCTGCCCCAAGTAGGACCACAAACAAACCAGAACAACCATGGAGGAATCAGAAGGTAAAATGTTGAAGAGGATGATGACTCTTCAAACCAAGGATGTTATATTTATTACTGGGTTTCACCATGATCTGATTTAAATGGTTTCTACTCTTCTGATCCTATAAAAGAGCATTATCTTCTAGAATCCCTGTATCTATAAGCTGGGGATGCAAGTATCTGAAGACTTAACTGAAGAAATACATAATGTAAGTCAAGCCTCCTGATGTAATTTGTGTCCTATTTGTTGCTGGGCTATGAAGATTTGATATTTTGCGAAGGATACTCAGAATAGAATTTTTCTAATGGATATGGTAATGAGAAGATTGCTTTCATAGTTTTTAATACTTGATTTTTTTACTCTGCACTCTCAAACTTTTTATTTTTCTTTTCCTTAAGGGTTTCTCTTTTTAAAATTTGGCACACTATGAAGCTTTTTCCTTTCTTTTGTCTCTGAGAGTCAGAGGTCTGCTTTGTTCATGTTCTTTCACATAAAAGGCATTATCAATAACATCTGCACAGGCACTAGAATAATTAACCTTTTCATTTTTATTATAAGCAGATTTTCATGGTTATATAGATGCATTTCTATGTTAGCTGGAGGATACAATCAAGATCAAAAGCATGCACTGGACAGATTCTTACACAGACAGACACAGCCACTTTCCTGAACAGCCACACACAACTGTCTCCATGCAGTTGGTCTCTTGTCCTGCCCACAAATAGATCTGACATATGAAATACCACAGGAAGAAACAAAAAACCCACAGAAGTCCTAAAATATTTCAATGTGAATATATTTTTTTGAAAATTGCAAAGCAATAAGAAGCAATTTATTCCTGTCCTCTTATTACCTCTTTTTATGCAGAACTTTATTACCAACTGCCCAATTTTAATGGCTACCACAACATCCATGGGAACATGCTTTAAAAGTCCAGTTTCTCCTTAGCTGTCCTATCTTTAACCATACATACACACTTCATGCACAAGAGCTTTAGCCGTAGTAGGAATAATGAGCAGCACCAGTAACATCTCCAACAACCATTTTTAGAAAGGAAACAGTACTCAGTTAGGCAGTTTTCATTAGGAGAGCACTGTGTGTGCTGCAGAGCTCTCACAAGGACAGCACCCAAAACTGGAGTGTTATACCTGTACCATGCTCCCTACCTCTCCCATATGGTGCCTGTACCTCATGTTCCCCTTGTGCTCCATATGGACCTGCTGTCCACGTCACCCTCCTGCCTCGTGCCTTTATCCACTAGGGTCTAATAGAAAAATGGGAGGTAAAAATCAGCACCCAGCCCTCCAGGCTAACAGCTTTCCATACTGTTCCCCAGGGGTTTTACTGGGATATACCTGGCAGCCCTGCTTGGGTCACTGACCTGAACCCATTCCTGCAGGCCCAGCCTGCCCAAATGCTGGCATGGGGTAGGACCTTTCTGCCACCCCACCCTCCATGTGCTTCCCTTAGTCTGTTTTTTGTCAGAATGCCTGGATGCCCCCTCTTTGGAGTTGCTCCTGATTCAGAGAGCTGCAGGAAAGCACAGGGTGCTTCTCTTTGGCTGACAGAGGTGAAGTCAGGAAAAGGAATATTTTAGGCAGTACAACCGATCTGAAACAAACATGTTTTCCATCCAGCAAAAGACAGATACCATTGTTCATATCCAGGACAAATAATTTTCATTTTCCTCACAAAAACCATGGGCAAATTTAGGCTCTTACAACCATCACCCAAAGAATGGCCATCCCACACTCCCTGCAGTCTTCCTGAAGTGGCATAACATGGGTGCTCTCAGACTGACACAGGAAACTCAGAAATTTGGCATTGGATGGTTGGCCTTTACTACCAGGGGTCTGAAAGACTTCACAACATCAGATGAAACTTCCCTGGCTATACCTTTCTCAGAAAACTCCTGAATTAAATGTGTATTTTGCCTTTTAGCAATTCAGTCTGGGCAGCTCAGCCAGCTACTGTGGTTGGAACAACACACAACTATCTAATGAGAAAGCCCTAAGGACAGAACAAGTTCTCTAGGTTCCTTTCAGTGCCTCAAGGCCTGTTTCTGCTTTTCACCCTCATTGCAGGAGATCTGTTTGCAGGCACATCCCTCTGCCAAAACCAGCCTCTGGTATTCTTCCAGAAGAAACCCATGAAGACTTTTTTCTCAGACATAGGAGAGCAAAGTTTGTTTTCTGTCAGAGGTGATGCCGTTCCACACCGCCAGCTCTGGCAGGCTGCGTGCATTTCTAAATGTCCCGGCAAGTATTTTTCCCTCCTCCAGAGCAAGCAGGCTAGACTGTGGGGGTGGCTGCATCTCTGCAGAGGCGAAGCAGGATGTCCAGCCAGCACTGAAAGCCTTGTTTGCTAATGCTGTTCTCCTGGGGGTGTCTTTAATAGGACAACACCACGTCTGTACTAGCAAATTAAGCAGTGACAGGGACACAATTTTAGGATCTCTAGGTAAATGGTGTTTCCTTCTTGTGTGTCAAGTCTAGCCAGAAACTAGATAGGAGGAAGACAGCAAATATGTCATTTAATGCCATCTTGTCTCTCTGAAGTCTGTTATCACTGCCGTTTTTGGAGCAGATGAGTACAGAGCCAAGCTTTGAAACCTCTGAGATGCAGGCTGGGTGATAGGGTGGATGGGAAGATAAAGAAAAGACCCATGAAGAATGGGTAATGTTTGACTTTTCTCTCTTATGTGTTTCTGTGTAACAGCCTTAGACAGTTCTGGTGCCTACTGTGCTGCCTATGCTGAGCCTCTTGCTACTGTGTAAGAAACAGGGGAAGAGAGACAATGCCTGGGCAAACATGTACCCCAGAATGTGGTTTAGTTGTTGCATTGAAAGTAACATCAGCCTAACAGCAGCAGCTAACACATACCAACAGGCTGGTGAGCAGCATGAGGTCATTGCTCAGCTCTGCTTCCTGAACTCCATAGTTTTGTTTTCAAATTTGCCTGCTAATGCTTGTGACATTAATATGCTTTTAATATGGTTAACTCTTCCTGTTGCCTCGGCCTTGAAGGCATTCCCAGAAGTGCTGTAATGGAACAGTGACCCCTGGATTTGAGACTGGCAGGGATATGGAGGGGCCTAGGCCCTACGTTAATTTCAGTGATGTAATATAAATGTCTGCATGACTAAGTCTGTGAGCTTTGCAAACATGAGCAATGGCTGATGAGCTATGAGACTTGCACATTAAGCCAAGCCTCTGGATATCACAGCAAAAACAATTGCCAAAAAAATCAATTTGGATTTTAGGATTAGCATCTTAGTATTTATCCTCGTGAGTGACAACAGGACACTTTGTGAGATGCAATAAACATCTTAAGTACTATTATGTTATCCTCCATGGGCTCAATCTGTGGCATGTCTGAATTGAGTCCATTAGAGATTTTTCAACAAAATCACCATAACAGAGTTTTGAAGAAGAACTGGGCTTTTTAAAGGCACTGTTTGGTCTGCATTTTAAATAGAAAGTGGCACTACTGCTCATCAATTTAAAGTAGTCCATCAATTTGAAACTGCATTGAAAGCAAGAGATAGAAATTTTAAATTAGACATTGTGTTCTTGGACCCCAAGCCTGAATTTATAAATACAGGACAAGTCAAATGTCTTAGAAATTGTATTGGGTTTTCTCCATTTGAACCCGGAGGACGTTGAAAGATTTAAGACTGAGGAAGGTAAATGCTCTGCTCCCATTCAAACTATTCAAGAAACAGATGGCTGGTAGAGCTGCTGTTCCTTTTTTTGCCTCAAAGAATAGGACTTCTGTTACTTCGAAACATTTTAAATTAGATTAAAAGATTTTGCAGATGAACCCGTCATTAGAGATGCAGGAATTTTTAATTTGTAAAACTGGCCCAGTGACAATGACTCCCTCAAGACCTTGGTAGAAAGAAGTTCCAGCATCATGGTCACGCTGCAGGCCCTTTTTGGAAGCTGAAGGATACAGAGGAACTGAAGCATTGCCAGAAGAGAAAGAACCCAAATCTGCATCCAGAAAGTGTACCCTGCACAGATTGCTTCTGAAGTGTATAGCAGGAGGTATTAATTTCCTCATTCATGTGGAAATTATAATGATGTTGTGTCATCTTTCCTATAATATAGCCCTGAAGAATCTTAAAAGTTTTGCAAACTGCAGAAGAAGTGTCCTGGCAAGTGCTGCTATCAATCATGAGGGGAGAAGAAACCAGATGGAAGCTTATCTGCTTTACTGATTTGGAGGGATAAAGAAAACACAAGCACAGACTCTCTGTATTAGCCTGTATTTAGGTGGTTCCTCACACCAAAATTATTTCAGCTTTTTTGTCCCGTTACACTGGATAGCATAAAATACACAAGAACTGAAAGATGAGATGATGTTAAGTCCATCTATGTCCTTTACCTGCTGGGCCCTGGGGTCAGGTCTGATGTCTTCCCTGAAATCATGAGTTTTGCTTTAGCAGCTCTGTGGCTGCCTAAGGCAGAGGCTGAATTGTTTCTCCATTCCACTTGCTCAAAAATTCACTGATCACAGTCTGCAGGATTTACCTAGCAGCTGGATATTTGGATTTACATAAGTCAAGGAACAGGTTTTCCACTTATTTGTCAACTGCTTTAGTTAATATATAATTTTTCGGAGCAGATTGTTGCCTTTTCCCATATATTTCTCCTCCCCATCTTTATTAAGGAAGACACAAGTCTGTCACCTGCATCCTAATATATGATGTATGTACAAAGCACAGAACCGACCCAGGTTTCACAGGGGCACTTCCTGTAGCCCTTAACAGAGTGCTTAAATCGAGGAAACAAACAGGATTTGAGACCACCCTTTGGTACTCTCTGTTACGTCTCAGAGATGCCTTAACTCTTGCAGCAGTGGTACAAATCCCAATTGGAGCGCTTTTATCTCAGTCAATGCATAACAAACAACTGCAAGGGCATTCCTAAGTAGGTGCTGACTCTTGCACAACTCATGCCCCTTACTGTATCCAACCCTTCGTTTTGGCTTCATACCAGCATAGCATTTTCTATGTACCTCCTCCTTTCCATACAAATGATTCACACTGTCTTTCTCTGACTGTATCTCAATACCTTTTGTCATTCACTTTGAAGTTCTCTGTGAGCTTTGAGTCATTTTGATTGCAGGCATTCCTAATGTTGTCCCACTGCAGTCTGAACTACAGAGAAGTAGTTTAGCAGTCTAAAATAGTCTATGTTAATCACTTTTTCCTGTTCAGGTTGAAGCTGTTTCTTCCATTTTGTATATCTGCAGGTTACAGACTTCCTCTACATTCAAGTTCTTATGCAGTTATGGATAAGTCCTATGAATTTATCACCACTTCTTTCAAAATCAGGGAGCTTAGTTTCAAAACTACCTGAATTTTTCCTCTCTATTAATTTGAATCATCTTGTGACCACTTATTTTGAAGCTTTCCTCCAGAACCAGAGTACCACAAAGTACACATTTCAAAACCAAGTTTAAAATTACATTAGTTCCTGATGCTTAATTACTATTTGGAGAAGAACCTGTCATCTCTCACAGTCAGAAATTATATGCTCTACTGCTACTAAGGAAACAGAAGAAGTAAGTTTTCAATATATATCTGGAAAGTTTGTGAGCAAAAGGAGAAGTAAAGCAGTTCAGGTAGCTAACATTTTGCAATTACAGCCATGTATGTCTGCCAGCGTTTTATATTACAGAATGGATGTGCAGTAAAGGACTGGTCAAGAAACAGGAAGAGCTGGCACAACATTATCAACAAAGAAGAAAGATAAAGGCCAAAAGGGGCTCATCAGGAGCAGAGAGAAAGCACAAAGGAATTTCTTGCCGAATCATCATGTCCTTTTTGGATTCCATCACAATGATTCCAAATTATCAGAACTATTGATCTTTTAAATACAGTTGCCAAGCTTTGTGTTCCTCTGCAAAATCAAGTTAGGTGGTCTCTACCCATGTTACCCAAGCAGGTCTTCTTTTAAGGCACTTAGTCCTAGGTCTCTTGTCTAGGCACATTTTCCTTCCTTATTTCTTGCAATCTTATCATATTAGTGATATGAGATGATACATGAATCACAGTAATGATACGTTTAGCACATAAGTGATAGGAACCACCTTCATATTTTCTTTCTCTAGAGCAGTATATATCCCCTTAAATAAATATTTCACTTTTAATTTCTGTTTCATTTCTTGTGTGTGTAGTCACATCCTTACCTTTGTTTTATCACAGGGAAGTACTCAATGGCAAAGATGCAAATTCCACGCTTTCATTTAAAAGAGATAAAAATATATATTTTGTAAGCATAACTTTCAGTCCGCCTATGTTTGAGAAGCAGTGATAGTATTCAATCATGTGAAGTGGGTAGAAAATATGAAAGGGAAATAAACCAGGTGAGTAACATCAGCTTTGTGTAAGGTGTTAATGCCAAGGGCAGTTCCACAGGCCTCAGTGCAGCTCTGGCCAAATAAGGCCCTGCTCTTGGAGCTTTGGGGTGGAGATTTGTGAAGTATGTGCAGCTGTGGGTGGTGGGTAGAGAAGGAATTTAACACTTGAAGATGTGTTTTGTCCCTCTCCTCTGAATGAGATTTTGTAAGTTTCCACAAGTGAGGAGGTAGCACTTCAGTTCTTATTCTTCTCTTATGATTGCCCTTCTCAGTAAACACCCTTGCTTCCATCAAACCCCAAATAAACCACTGATTTAAGGAGATTATAAATCAAAGATGATTCAGACAAGGAGGTGATGTTGACTCAGACAACAGGAATGCTTACAAAGCTCTTCCCCATGATGATGCTCCATCAGACTCACAGCTGTAGCACCAGTCACTCAGTCTCCCAGGGTGAGGATCAAGGTCTGTTTCAGGGTGTCCAGGAACAACAAATGCAGGTAATAGACTTTTGGAACATAACAGAGAAGCTGCACATCAATATAGAGGAATGGATCAATGCTATCCAGTGACCATGACTGATTGCAGTCATCCTTTCCCCTTCCGTTCCTTCCCTTCTTTTTCCCTTCCCTTCCTTGTCCTGCCATCAGCTTGTGTTTCAGGATGAAGGAGCCAGGGAGAGGGAGAGGAAAAGGAGAATTCCCTCAGCCCAGGGCCAAGGACCAAATGGGAGGAGGCACAGCCCTTCTCACTTGGATTCTGCTTCTGGACCCCTGAGAAGCCAGCTTCACACAGGAGTACAGTGTTCATTCCTGCTGAAATTCAGTCTCTGAACAGCATAACTATCAGTACTCAACTACACCAGCAAAAACTTCCCAGTGATGTTTTTTCCCATTCCTACTCCCATCCTTCCGTTCCCAAGCCAAATGAAATAACAATAAATTACAAACTTTAGTGCAATGTGTAATCATGTGTAAATATTATCACCCTGCTAATGAAATTCTTTTACTCTCTGAACCTGCAGATCCCACACTGCTATAAGAAACAGCGAAGTTTTTCCTCAGACATCACCACTTCTGTAATGAAATTGCAGGAGTAATTGCCTTAGTTCTTGTCCTCAAGTATGCTGGAGTTTGGCTTTTTAGCTTGAGAACTTCTCAGGCAAATATGCAAACATTGCTGGGACATGATTAACTACAGAGGCATGAAAGCCACTGTTTACAAGAAAGCACTTATTTTTCTCTGGTTGCCAAAGTAGATAGCACCACAAAACTAAGTAGGTCAATTGTGTATTCTCCATCATAATCTCTAAGAACAAACTAATGGTTCACTTTCCAAGCACTGTGAAAGACATTTGGCTACTAGTGTGGAATTAAGCAGGGCAAAGGAGGGGAAAGGTTGGTCAGTAAATCAAAAAATGTTCCTCTGGCATAATGCCAGGTTTTAAAATCTTTAGGAAGAATATGTTTTAATGTTGGAAATTCATTGAACTAGTTTTCCAGCTGGACTGATTTTACACTGTCAAATCAGTTGTTCATGTGCAAGAGCTATTTGCTTAAGATGACTTAGTTTCTTAATTTCCCAAAATTATTACTTTTACTAAGCATTGTTTATTATTTTTAAATATTTTATGACTATATTTCATTGAGAACAGTAAATGAGCAAGCCATACTTTTACATGGGTGGCATCAAATGTTACTTCCTTTTGACAGAGTAAACTATAAAATAACCTATGGAGATTACTCAATTCCCAGTTCTGGAAAATAATGTTTTCAGAAAGTTCTCAGGAGTCATAACTGAATATGAGTTTCCAATGTACTGGGGAATACATCGTTTTCCAATATACTGTGGAAAATAAAGTTAATAGATTATTTTGAATAAAAAATAGAACTGGCATTGGAACAGGCAATACCAGACTTTAACTTTCCTTTTTGGTGCCCATAATTTGACAAGAATGTTGAAGCATGCAGGAAAAAAAAGCCCCAGAAAGTATCTGAAAGTTCATGAAAATATTTAATGCAAGAGACTGAGAGAACTTAATGCATTTATATTATGAAAACCATAATTGAGGGCATACGCTGACTCCAGTATAAAATTATTTTCATGGAACACCCCAGGGTGGAAGGGATCTAAAAAGATCATCTCATCCAACCTGGTTCATTTCCAGAGTAGCCTATATTAAAAGACAGTTTAATAAAACAAGGAAAGAGACACTGAACAATGAACACACATTTAAGATATTGAGCACATTGCCCTTGGAGCGCAGTCAGTAACACATTCCTGGCTACATGTTCACTCATTAAGTCAGAAGCAAATGCCTTCTCCAAAGACAGACTTCAGTCATACTAAAAAGGTGAAATTACTGAACTCTAACCCGTGTTGTGACATACAGAAAGATGGAAATATGTTAAGGGTTCCTTCTTCCCTTAGGGTGCTGTGATATCAGGAGCTGGTGATCCATATGAGAGGTAGGTAGTAAGTGATGCGCAAGATGCAACACAGTGATTAATTCCCCTCCTCCTGAGTGCTTGCCCTGCTATGAACAGAGAGCTGAGAAGGGCTTAGATCCTACTAAGCAGCTTCCTGGCTACTCTGAAGCTGCATTCATCTGCTGTTTTTTACAAGACAGATTAAATTGGATTTAGCCCATGGAGAGCTGTGATCATGCTTTATCAGCTCGTGATAATTTTGGAAGACATTAGTGTGGTTAGTAGTTCTCAGCAGGTGTGTGAGTCATGGCTGATGGAGTGCCTGGGTGTGTTTTTAATTAGCAGTAAGGGCTGAATTTAAGAAAAGGGCTGTAGCTGCTGGGCCTAAGTCTAGCTGGGTGGTAGCAAACAAAAAGATGTGCCCCACCTTTTGCTTCTCACATCTGCTTTCCACCTGGTCCTTTTGGAAGCACCTGTGAGACAGATCTCTGTAGTCACCTTGCTGCTCTCAGAAAACATGATGGTCTTAGCTGGCTAAAACATTTAGAAACACTGTCAGGACATTACTGTCTTTCTCCAGTTTTACAAACCTGGGTTCTCTTTCAGTTTGACATGACACTGAGATCAGTGTCAACTGCCCTCAATCACACCTTAGTCTAACATGCATTCCTACCTGAAAACTGAAGAGGTGAAAGATTTCTTGAATACTTCAGAAAGCTTCCCATTGAAGGTAAGGCTGAAGACCAGCCAAACCTGAAAGCTAATCCATATGTGCTGTAGGAAACATTAGGTTTGGGCTTTCTGGCAGGGTAAGCAGCATTATTAGGAGTCAAGAAGGAAAAGTAGAAGAGAGTCCTTTACTGCTTTAGAGAAAATAGTCTGAGGCAAACACAGCTAGAGCAAGAATGAGAACCACTTTACACTGGTCCCAGAAGCAACACAAAGAAATTGCAGGTAGAACCTATACAAATCCTAGTATTAGGCCTTGGAAGAGATGTGTCTGACATGTCATGGGTTTGGGATGTTAGTGGTGACCAGCAAATGTGTTAATGGCCATATTGAAGATGATTTCTCTGTGACATAAAAGTGCTGAACTCTACTAAAATCTGCTTTCAAAATATGAGCAGGTCACAGGAATTGCTGCCTGGGTATGTAGGGATAGTTCTGTATTTTGTGCATCAGCTTTAAGGGATATCACCTAGCCTTTGTCAGTACTGAAGTGCTTATGTGAGCAGGAGGGTGGCATTGCTCCCAGGAACTTGCATACCATGTTCAGTATCTCAGTTATTTAAGACAGAAGGAGGTGCACATATGTGTGCTTATGAGCAGATTAATTTCTACTGCCTTCATGGAAAGAATGACTAGCAGCATAGCAAAAGTCATGAGAACTGCACACTGGCAGATACCCCAAAAATGTAGTAATTAAGCAGAGGGGTCTTGTCCCCACCATACCAGGATGGGACATGGGTGGAAGCACGTTCTTGAAGGAGGAGGGGAGATGAATCTGCTGCAGGAGGGCAACAACACTTCTTGCCTACATCTCATGTGAAGTGATAGCCTCCTAGAGGGCTGGTACCACAGCAGGCCTGTTGAAGCAAAGAGAGCTGTGCCTTCCACAGTCCTTATGATGTAGGCTGAAGTGATGTGTAATGAGTTTTGCGATGTGATTGTGTGTTGCAATTTTAAAGAGCTGTATTATCAGATGAAATACTGGGAAGGCACAAAATTCTTTCCTGGTATGCAAAACATAGTATTAGGAAAGTAATTCAGTAGCTCCTTTTCATTATTAATTTTCATAACATCATTACGTTATGTCACAGTATCCTAGGCAGTTTGGGTTACTTTGTCACAGCTGGATCTTCAAAATTTCAAATAACATCCTTTCAGCTATATTCTTCATGCCAAGCTGTTTTCCCTCTGTCTGTACTCAATGACATGGCACAGCACTCAGAAGGAGTTACTTGCATGTACTTTGAAATACACTCATTCAAAACCATCAGTGCAATCAGATAACATGAACTATGCATAGATGGGGTTTATGGTTCCTCTGTTCTACCATGGTTTCTGCTCCAGCACCTCATTGTCCTTCCTGAGTTGAGGGGCCCAGTACTCGAGGTGGGCCCTCACCAGTGCCAAGTACAGAGGGACAATCACTTCCCTAGTCCTGCTGGCCACACTATTTTTGATACAGACCAGGATTATGTTGGCCTTCTTGGCCACCTGGGCCCACTGCTGGCTCAGAAGTGTTCTCACACTTTGCACAGACCTGAGGTGGTAAATGCTGGGTGTGAGATGCCTTGGCCATGAGGGTAGGGTAGGGGATCCTGGACAATGCCTGATGGGTCCCAGGCCACACTGGGGGTTCCCATGGAACTATTTCCAGGGTCCATGCCTCTTCCTGCCTTGGAGTGGGGTGGGTGATATATGTATATTCCCAGTGGCCAGCAGGCCTGGGCTGATGCTGCTGCAGTCCATGCACGGTCCAGGTCAGGCAGTGGGGCAAGGGTGTCAGACCATCCCTGAAGAGCTCCAGGGCCATGGGAGGGGCTGGAGCTGCCCCAGGTTTGTTTCTGGGCTGGGTGGAAGTGTTTAGATGCCACTGAGGAGGTCAAGACCTGTGGCCAAGCTGTGGCTCAGGGCTGTGTGGAGAGTGAGCGCTGTGGGGAGCTCGGGGCAGGCGTGCTGCGCTCAGACAGGGAGGGCAGCAGGGCCCGGGCCCCACAGTGCTGGAGCCCATGGTGGCCTGAGCTGGCCAGAGGGCAGCTGGGGCTGCCCACGGGGGTGGCAGGGCAGGCCCTCATCCAGGGAACGGGACAGCCCCGGCAGTGGCAGCACCCAGTGTCAGACACAGCCCAGGGATCGCTGGGGTTCAAGGTCAAGCTGGGAGGTCCATACGGCAGGTCAGGGACAGGGTCTGGATCAGCAGCTCACGGCTCAGGAGAAGCTGGGCTGCCAGGCAGCAGGCACTGTAGCTCCATCAAGGACCAAGCTTCAAAGCAGATCCCACAGGGCAGAGAGGGACAGCTGCCATGGCTTTCCCACAGCACTGTGCTGGCTGGGAGTCTCTTCCCACATCTCCAGAAGGAAGGGAGATGTGCATCATCAGCTGCCCAGTCTGTAAACTTGCCTTAAGCCCTGGCAGCCAAACCTCTGGGAAGGGTGGATGTAAATGCCCAGGCACTTAGACAGGTTTTCTTGAGGCTGAGTTCACTTGTATGACAAACTAATGATTTTTTCAGCGTTGTGCTATTTTTCTTCAGCGTTTGTGGGTGTCTGTAGCACTTATATCACAATATTTCTGTTACTTCCCTCTTTCCCAGCCTCCTTGCTTCTTTATCTGTGTTGCAGTCTTTTCACTTGGCGTCTGTCATCATTCAAAGCACTGAACTCTTCTAGCCACGGCACCCTGGAGCTTGTTCATGTCTAACACTACAGCTTCCAGCAGTGCTATCAGTGTACTGTAGCACAGGCTCATTCTGGGTTTGATCAATTCGTTCTGTAAAAAAACATGATCTCTTCATTGAGCCTATCACTTCATCTGTGACTGCTCGGAAGTTCTCAGCAAAGCACGATGACTTTGAATTTCACCACAGCTTTCAGCACTGATCAAATACATGATTTGTCTTATCACTCTAACTTCACTGCATTTTAGCTCTTTGCATTCCATATTTTTATGTTGACAAAGCCATTTTGGCTTTTTGCCACTTACTGCAAGTCTAGGTTGAGTGCCAACAGCAATACACTTAGTGACAGCAAATGTCTTTAATCCAAATAAGTTTGCTAGTGCCTAGTGTCAACAGCATAAAATAAGGAGCATAATCTAATTCATCCTAAAGTAGCATTTTCAAATCCATCTCTTATCTTTAAAGCCCAGTTAAGGAACATGATGAGAAAAACAAAGTTAATCCTGTGTATTTTTATTCTCATACCAAACACTGATATGAATCAGTTGTTCAAAATCCCACACATTCTTAGACAAAGATTCAAGGAGTGCTCATGTAAATAATGCATAAGTGAGTGGTTTGTCCTTTAAACAACTAACAGAAAATGCTTTAAAACATAATCAAGTATAGCTTGTACCTGCATAGGTATTAAATACATGCATACATACACACATACACATATACATATATGTAGAGTTATGTATTTTCCTAAATACATTTATACCTGAATTGTTTAAAGTTAGTGTAAACCCTGAATTGTGTTACCTGCTGCATCCATATATTCCCAAGCAATTCTCCTAGTGACAAGGATATGAAGTTTTTCTTTCTTCAATGGCAGTATCACAGAATCATGTAATAGTTTGAGTTTAAAGGGTCCTTTTAAAGATTATCTAGTCCAAACTCCCTGTAATGGGCTGGGACATACTCACTTAGAGCAGATTGCTCAGACCCCTGTTGAACCTGACCTGGAATATTTACAGGAATGAGAATATAAAAACTGTACTTTTAGTAATGGGATACTATAGTACAGACCACTAATATAACATTATCATATTGTGACTGCAGTGCTCAGTAAAAAGCAATAAATTTGGAATGAACGTAAGACTGACTTTCCCTTCTCTGCTTATGTCTCCCAGCACTTCATGATTAACATGGTGAACAGCAAACATCTCAAACTGCAACTGCTTCATATGACTATAATCTGATGTTACCCTTCTGTTATAGTAAATTATGAAATTGTCTTTTTCCTCAACTTTCCCAGTTCCAGTGATTTCATTTTTCCTTGAAATTCCTCTCTCTAGGTGGTGCCCCTTCAGCCTATGCCTGCTACCCTGCTTGTTTCGTTTCTAGGTTGCATGCATCTGGCAGAGACAGCAGAACTTGGTGTGCATCTGGAATGCACCCTTCCCTCTTTCAACACCATCTCATACTTCACTGCCAGTTCTCAGGAACTCATTTTGTGTTTGTGTAATAGGACCAGTCATATTGCCATACAGCTGATCCCTTGCCTGACTGAGTTTAGTAGAGATGTCTCTGGACATTTGATTTCTTCACAACTTTATACAACATTTGCATTTCTTTGACTTCTCCAGAAGTTGAGTCACTAATTCTGTTTCTGTAACTTCTAGTTTTACTGCTTATCCAACTTCTCTCTGGTTGTTTAGGCCTCTCATAACTTCCTGTCAGTGCTCAGGATTGATTTGCATGGTTCACCCACTCTGCAGAGAATTTCTTTGGCATAACTCATTATTTATCTCATATTGTTTCTCCATATTACCTTAAGTACCTCCTTTGCAGAGCTCTCTTTTCTCTTATCCAGATAACATCAGGATTGATTTACACTTAGCTCTTTTTTTTTAATTTTACCATAACGTTCTCCACAACTAATTCAGTTTAGCTAGGTGTTTGCTCTAGCTTTGTTTGTCTTCATGAAGGAAATATATAATCAGCAGCCAGATCTGTATCAGCTTTGGGAACTCATCCAATTAAAAGTTTACAACAATTGACATAGGCTGAAGTAGAATTCACAAACTGAAAGCTACAGCTTACCTGTGTGAACATTCTTGCCCTGCTTGCTGCAGAGGTGTCAGCTGTGTTTAAGAACTGGCATTGGGCAGATTTTGAAAGATAATGTCAGCAGTAAAAGAAATAGCGTGTGTTGTTGGCACACTGTTCAGTTAAACAGAGACAGCAACATGTCACATAATCAGTTAATGTATTTGTGGAGTTTGGGGAAAACGGTTCAACAAAGGCCTGTAGCAAAATATTTTTCCTTTTCCAACTTTGTATTTAAACAGTCCTTAAACTCCTGGCTGTTTTCCAACTTTTGTCTGTTCAGTAACAGAGAAAAAAGTTTTGATATAATGAAAAACAGCATTAAAAGGTTAACTTTCAACTTTGCCTTGAACTTCTTAAATGACTGATTAACTTACTTCCTGACAGTTTATAGAAGAAATGAGGGTTGTAAACAGGACTGCTTACTTCTTTCTTATCACTTAAGTATCTGTTTAATTTATTCATCACTCACACACTAACTCTCTAGAAACAATGCAGGATGAAGTGCTTGTGACCATGAATTCCACAGTCATGCACTAGAAAAGAATCAAGATAAAGGCCAAGAAACCACTAAGTCCTCCCTGAGCTATGAAAGTGTAATATACAGATCAAGTGGTGCCTACAGGCACTTTCCACTCAACTAAGCAGCCTTCAGTATCCCACCAGAATGACAGTCATGAATGTGTACTGGATGGGACCTCAGTAGATAATGATCTAGGAGTGACAAGGGGAATAGACTTAGGAATTAGTATTGTCGTTTAGAAATAGAAATGTGAAAGTCCTTCCTATGATAATAGCAAGATAATACGTTTAAAAGAGCAAGGTTTTACTGCGAAGGCACCTCTGCCTTAGACCCAGGGCACTAAGAAACAAAGAAAGAACTCTGTTCTGCTGAGCCTGGGTAGCTCCTCACAGGCTATGTTGATAAGGCCAGCTGCTGTGAATAGTGGAAGAGTAGGGAGGGATGGGAGAGTGTTTGCATACAGTCATCCTTGCTTTTCCAGTCCAAATAAACAGCTTCTGAGTTTGGGGGGCTTTTTGGTCATTCTATTTGGTTGGTTTGGTTTTTCAGTTTGGGTTGTTTTGGGGATTTTTTTTTGTCAGTAACAACATTCAGGGAAAGTCCAGAATAAGGCCTACATGTAGCATCAGATGTAAAACATGTCTGAGCTACTCTGAGTGCTCAGCCAACGTTACTGTCACTGGGAAGGTTTAAAAAAGAAAAAAGATACTTAATGAAATGTCTTCTTAGTATTCTGTGTGAATTAGCATGGTCTTTGACAAACAAACAAACGAGCTCAAACCTACCTTTTTGTATGGTAGATAAAGAACAAAAATTATCTCAGTTCTCAGGAATCTGCTTCGAAGCTGGACCCACTTCTGTGTTCTCCTCTATGCCCTTTCAAACGTAGTGAAAATATGTATGAAAGACTACATGAAGTTTGACCCCTAGCATAAGAAAAATGTTACTGCATTATGTGACAGCAATGCAAAATTGCTTCCTTCCTGTGTAATATTGTCCTCAGCATTAAAACAACCTGCTATATTATAATGCTGCTCTGTAGCAAACCCACTTTCCATGTCTTTCAAGCTGTCTGTGTTAATAAAAAATTTTCTATTCACTCTCAATGTGTGGGAAGTGAGTCTACTAATTAGTCTGAAAAGAAATTCCTTCTTGTAGCGTAATTTTCTGGTCTGTACAATCATCCTTTTGGGTCCTCCTTCTCAGTGCTGAGCCAAAGGCTGGTTAAAGTGGTAATACCAGATGATGGTTCAACAGGACAGTCTCAGTGAAACTCCTCTTGCTCTTCACATGGAATGTTAATGATGTTTTAGCATCCTTGTTTAACCCTTCTAAGAGCTGTGAAAAGTCCAGTGCCAAAGTTCAGTGTGTCATTTTATCTCAGATGTAACAGGGAGAATCAACACTAGAAGTACCCAAAGGGGAAATAAATAGACCACTGTTATCATCAAAAGTGAAGGTGTACACTCAGTATTCAGGGTAATTTCATGTCACCAAATGGCATACACTAGCACCAAAGGGAAAAAGTTTGCTCCTTCTTTAGTGAGGAGGCCAAAAGTACCGGAGAATCAGGAAAGGTATAAACACAGCTGTGAGCTGGAACTTTAAAGGAGTGGAGGCTGCAAGTGTCTGCAAAATTGTGTGCAGGTCTCACTCCAGTAATGACAGTATACTCAGGAACTGGAATTAGAATTTGGTGTGGTGCTGTCAGTGCCTGCTGTTTTAAAGATGACATTTTATTAAGTCAGTTGCATACTTGGAGGTTTCTTCATGGCATGAGGTTGCAGGAGCTCAGTCAGTGGTGGGACAGATGCTCCTGCACTCCGTACTTCACGCAGGGTGTAAGAAGCAGTACATTTTCTACACTTACCAAGGAAAAAGTCTCAGTGGAGGCTGCATGAGGCTCTTTCTGCTGACTGCTGCAGCTGCATCACTGCTCAGGGACCACTTGCTGTTTCTGTTTTTGCTCTAGATTTGCTATTCTACAAATATACCCACAGAAGCTACCTCCTCCAGTTTTAGAGCTGCTTGCATGGTGGCTGGTTATGCCTGAATTAATTTCACAGCCTTTCAATGAGTTATTTTTCAAGTGTTGTGTGATCCTCCTAAAATGTTGTGGTAATCCGTTAAATAGCGCTGTACAGTTTGGACTCTGAACCTATTTTGCTAGATGGAATGGTTGTAAGTTTCCAATTAACTAAAAATTAAGCATTAACTGGAATACTTTAATTGAAAAAAAATGAAAACAATTAATTTTTACAATTAGAAATTAGTAAGTACTAGTAATTAGCTCCTATAAATTTGTACCTTGAGTTTCTTTCTAAACATCCCTAACACCTAGGGCCTTTCTTAAATCACTCAAGCATGACATTTTCTTTCAGCCACATTAACTTTCTGTAGCAAGTGGTACTGAACTTGTTCAAGTATAATTTGCTTATGTTATGCCTTTTTGCTTACACACGTGACTAAAGTACTTTTCTCTCCATGCAGCGGCATTAGTAAGTCCCTGGTTTGCAGAGAAACATGCTGGGAATACAGATTATAGCTTTCATATTTTGTTTCTGTGGGCTGGGAGCTGCTATTGCTGCTACTGCATCAAATGAGTGGAAAGTCACTAGTCGAGCATCATCTGTTATCACTGCAACCTGGGTCTTCCAGGGCCTTTGGATGAACTGTGCTGGCAATGCACTGGGTGCTTTTCACTGCAGACCTCACCTTACTATCTTCAAAGTAGAAGGTAAGGAAGTATAATTTAACTGGAACTTATGGAAAGCCGTGTGTACTGCAAGACGTGAGCCTGGGGAGTAAAAGATTATTTTGGCTCGTGTGAGAGATTATGTTTAAAGTATTGTGATGAATATAAGTAAAGGATCTTCTAGGCAGCATATCAGAAACCACTTTGTAAGAATGATATTTATTCCAAGAAATTCAGTAAGCTCTACTCTGTAGTTGGTAGTATGTGATAAGTATAGTGGACACAGTGCTGGTAATACACTGTCAGTATCAAACCACTGCTAGAAGAGAAATGTACTAAACTGTCTTACAGCTCTAATTTCCATGCCAAAATGAGTGTCCTGCTTGCTGGATGGTGAGAGCGGGAAAGATAGTGAGGTCTGTGACAGCTATCGGTGCTCTTTTAATATCTGAGTAAATCGGAGAGCAAATAACCCCATCCACAAATACTGTGCAAATACTCATATACTAGGAATTAAGTGCTAGTGTATATACTTGCTTGTATAATACGCTAATATTTTAACTTTAAAGATAAAAGTGTGCTGTTGCAGAATATCCGTTTTAATGGAAAACGTTGGATTTGTAAGCCATCTATCAGAATGTAAAAACAAAGGGAAGCTTCTTGCCATATGTCAGAAGCAGCTTTTCTCAGAGGCAGGGGCTGACTGAAAGTGTACTGTGCAATGTGTTCTGTGTTTCTCTCTATGTGTAAAGCAGTAAATGAAGAGGTTTGGTTTTTATTTGCAGTTAAGCCTTGTGACAGTAGGCAAAAGAGTGTTTTCAGTGAAACGGTGTGTAAGCACTCATGAGGGCCTGGGCAGAGGGACTGCTCTCCCTGGGGTGGACAGCACGCAAGCAAGACGGAGTCAGACTAGAGTAGGAAAAAATGCATTAAGACACCAGTATTTTAGGGAGCCAGAAAATAAACCCAGGCTAGACAGAAGCAGTCTCCCAAAGCTTTTATGAGACCAGAAGGAAGCGCAATTCTGTTAGGATATGAACAATGAGTGACTTAATGAAAAACAAAATGTAGAATTGTGTGGTTTGTACCATATGGTTTATTACATAGACAGGGTCATAGACTCACACATAGATGGAGACATGGAAGCTGGGGCATGTTCAGGATCCTTACCTTCTTTTGCCTTTCATGCCCCTACACATCAGACTACATGCTGTGACATACAGATCAAGTCTTACAGATGATTTTGAGACAAAACTCAGCATCATTTTTCTACGTTTTGTGGTGCCCTGTTTCAAATTGTCACAAATCACACGACAGGTATACGAATGGATAAAAAGAGTTTTACTTCTTTTAAAGAATGCTGTTTGTCAAAAATTACTTAAAAGGCACAGAAACTTGCAGATACTTTTTAAAAGTGAATATTATATTTTGAAAATAACAATTTATATATTATTTCTGCCAAGAATTAAAGAAAGAAAATCAGCTCTTCTTCTCAGGCATGGTTTAAAGCAATGTAAAATAAAGAAGAAAGTATGGTAGATAATAAATAATGGTAGAAAGTACCATTATTGCTATTGTTAATAGCAAAAAATCTGCTTTCAGAATAATCAGATGTAATCTATTTGCCACTTTGTATTGTTACTATTATTTTGATCACTGGCTGATTGAAACTTAAATAAACAGAATATGCATGTTGTGCGTGCATCCTTTAAATACTTACTTAAGCATCTGAGTAAGATTTTGCATATTTGTTTTTTAGAGGAACATAGGCAAGAAATTCACAAATTAAAATAGCACACTCTTGTTCAAGCAAGAGAGTAATGAGCTGCTGTAGTGACATTTAGGAAGTCTAATTTTAACTTGCCAGTACATGCACCAGCAAAGGGTAATGTTACATGTAGCACAAGCACTACTGGGAAAGAGTGAAGTATTCAGTTTGGAAAACCTGCTAAACATAAACTCCTGATAATCCAAGGAAAACAAGAGTTCAACAGGGAAAGGGCTTTGCACTCTCACTCTGTCACAGATTGTAAAACAATAAAATGCTCGTTTTAAAGAAGTAATGAACTCTCATCTCTGTCCTCAGAGCTTCAATATATCATTATAACTGACATTCTGAGGCCAGGGAGGGCTGGCAATATAACTTGTCTTCTGCACGTTCATCTTTTTATGGAATCTATTTGCAATTTTTCCCGCAGCCGAAGAAAACTTACACAAGTTCCTCATTCCATTCCTTATCTTTCCATTTTCAAGTTACCGTGCAGAAACTATCAGCAGTAACAGGAACACTGGCAGTAGCAATATTATGTTAGTGTAGTTAGTCACTTCTGCTCCAAAGCAGATGCATTTGATCATTAAAGGTTTAATTGCAATTTTTTTGAGGATTTTGCAGGAGTGGCTTCTAAATGGGCTCTATGAAGTTTTAAGATTTTTTTTCTGTTTTTCACAGCAAACAAACAAAACAAAAAAAAA
>VXAC01003946.1:333879-364506 GCA_013399225.1 Rhipidura dahli
AAAAAAACCAAAACCAAACACCAAACAGATTCCAGAGGCCTTTCTCTGAGCAGGATTACCCTGCAGTCACAGGCAGTATGTAGATATTTACCAGACCTCACTTTCAGCTCAAGGACTAGTTGTGCTGATAGGGGCATAGCCGAGGCAGTGAGAGCTCAGCTTCTGCAACCCAGCCCAGGTACAGATGCTGAGCGTTCATGTTTCTGGAAGGCTGGGTTAGCTGGGCCACTCTGCTGCTATCCAAAGCTGGCTGGGCTGTTGCCAAAGGTACATGTGCATTCACATATACAGCCACGGTGTTCTCTGCTGCAGTGACTGAAACATCCAGATGAAAGATCCTAGAGGGAGATCCTGAATCGTAAAAGCACTGTAGCTGCAATGAGTCAAAGCAAAGTTTGTGGGGAGAAGCAATATCTTTTATTAAATCAACTGCTTTGGGAAAAGTATGCAACAAAGTCATCCATCAGATCTGATATAAATACAACAAGCTTCAAGCTAAATATTATCTGGGAATATTTATGATTATCAGAGCATCAGATACACCCATGGAAATTGTATGATTAAAACCAAGGGACCCTTACTCACAAACATAAACTCACACAGTCAGTAAATGCCAATAATTAAAATTAGCAGTGAGACAGTATTGTTTCAAAATCAGTAACCTATGATTAGCCACTCAGTCCTTATTAGTAAGAAAGATCCACAAAGACCCTTCAAAGTGTGAGTCTGAGAACTGAAGGTCTGGAGTTGTGAACTCCAGAAAGATACTAACTTTTTACGGCAGAGTTTCCACCCACCCTGCTACCTGCTAACTCCCCCGTGCTCCACAGGCAGCTCCACCTCTTCTCATTCTTCTCATGTATATAATTCTGAATTCTTACCATCACAGAATTATCCAGATTTGACAAGAACTATCTTTCAGCTATCTAGCATGGCTTAGACACTTTATTTAGGTATTTTGACTCTGGTGATGTTATAACTAGCCAACTGAGCCGTGTCCACATCTCTTTTCTACAACACTTCCTTAGTCTGTCAGGCCAGCTGCTAGGCTTCCTCAAATAGTTTGGCATTTTGCATGCCTTGCCTACAGCACTGTATCATTACTACTCTGTATGGTCTGGTTTTCCATGCCATGAGTTCAGGGAGGTGTACCAGAAACTAGGAGAAATATGCTTCCTTGAACCTTTGCTTTTTTAAGCCTCAGATCTCCTGCTGGCATCTTGTCAGTGCCTGTTTTGGCAGAGCCTGATGGGGCAAATAGTGCTTTCCTGATGGAGGGCAGTATGGAAAAGGCAATGCCCAGCCGTTCTGGGTCACATCAGCAAAGAGATTCAGAGCTGCCTTTTCATGACACTGCCACTGCAATGCAACTAAACAGTGGAAGGAAGCTGATACAAGACAAGTGCTATTGCAGCACCTGTACCCAGAACAGCCTTGAGTAGTCAAACACCGTTTGGGTTCATCAAAGTGTGGAGAGCAATTCCAGTTGGGCTTCAAGGTGATGCAAGCAACTTCCCCAGAGAATTCAACCTTGAGCAAGAAAGGACTGACATGAGAGTGTCCCTTACTTGACAGAAACTTACTGCCAAGGCAAACACACTATCCACTTGATCGGTGCGAGTTGATGAGCCAGCCAGATACACACATGGCAGCCAAGGCCAGGCTTCTCCTCCGCCTAAGACGGGGGCACTGAGAGCTGGATCTCGCAGCGGCCACCACCACCCTAAGTGGTTTTGCAGGGGTTCAGGCTGCATGAGGGCTGGGCACAGACACTGCCCAGACACATCCCCCCATGCCCTGCCCGCGCCCTGCCGTGCCCGTGCCCGCTCCGTCTCCGGGGCCGGCGGCGGGCGGCCGCGCTCCTCTCTCCATGGTGCTGCAGGAGCAGCCCCGGGGAGCGCCGGCAGTGCCCGGGGGTGGTGCCGCCCCGCCCGGCTGGGGACAGCCGGCTCCCCAGCTCCCTGGAAAGGCGGCCTGCCTCGACCCGGCTTCCCCCGGGGGAGTAGCCACAGAAGAGGAGAGGTTTCACTGCACCCAGAGCCCGCGCAAGAAGCAACTCTTTTGGGGGTCGCAAGGGAGGGGGCCGGGCCGTCAGCCAGGGGTGAGTGGCTTCAGCTATCATCAGGAAGAGAGATATGGCCGGGAAGGCTTTCTTCTGGCTGATGGTCAGCCACAGGAGCCTCTGCTGAAGGATGATCCCCCCGTAGTCAAAGGGACGGGGGTCGTGATTTGCAGCTGGTCGCTCACTCCCCAAACAGCCTCGGTGGGATGGGGAGGAGAAACGGGAGAAGGTAAAACCCGTAGGTCGAGGTAAGAACAATTTAATAATTGAAATTAAACAAAATAAAACAATAACAATAATAATAGCAGTGACAATAATAACAATAGGAAAAAGAGAGAATAAAAATCCAAAGAAATAATAAAATCCAAGAAAAAGAAGTGATGCACTGTACAAATGCTCACTATTGACTGATACCCAGCTCATCTCCGAGCAGCAATCAGTCCCTCCCAGACAATGCCCCCCCAGTTTATATGCTGAACATGATTGTCTGTGGTATGGAATATCCCTTTGACTATTTTGGGTCAGTTCTGCTTTCTCCTCATCTCTCTCTCTCTCTCTCAGCGTCTTGTGCACTTCCTCACTGGCAAAGCATGGGAAATGGAAAAGTCCTTGACTTAGGATAAGCACTACACAACTACAACATCATCGTGTTACCAACATTATTCTCATTCTGAATCCAGAACACAGCACTGTACCATCTACTAGGAAGAAAAGTAACTCTATCCCAGCCAAAACCAGATCATGAGATCCAATATTACGGTTAGAGGAAAACCATGCCAAAGAACCTTCCTGTAGCAAGCAAATCCTTCTAGGAAAAGTGCAAACTGAAGGGATGTATGATTGATTTGTGTTCTTAGGCTAAGCCACCCCTTTGTTAAGCTCTTCTTCCCAATGAGTACAGCATCCATTTGGTGACTTAGAAAACCAAAGTCAAAACAGCATTGGCAAACTTGTGTCAGTATGAAAGGAATATACAGTAGGGTCAATATCTCAAATTTGGGAAAGGTGACCATGAAACATAGACAGAATTCCTCTCAGACATTTTTTAATGGCTTAATTCCCATGGCTTAATTTCTTAAAGTACTCTCCATTTTTCAGCAGGCAGAGGGATCACTGTTTGGACTGATTGAAATGCTGATTTCAGCATGGGGTCTTTTGTATATGCATAAGAATAGGATGTCAAATCTTGGTAATGAAAGGTTCTCCACTCTCACAGTTTTCCTTTCCACTGTAGTGGGTTATTTCCAAGCTCATGGCTTCTCTTCTGACATTAGATGACTGAGTTTGCTCTCCACTCAAACAAGATAGCCTGAAACATGCTTGGTTCCTAGAGGAGGCTGGTAATGCACTAGAAATAAATGGTCATGAAATGTCATGACTGTGTACAGCAAATACTTCTGGAATCTTTTATGTTGCATATCATTGCCCTCACCCCAAAAATTAAAGAATAAAGTAAACTAAACAGTTAAACCTGGGTAGTAGGTAGTTGGAGACATACTGTGCCTTATTATTAGGCTGGTTTCAGGTAAGAAAAGGAATTGATTCATATGCAGCAGAACCATTCATGAAGTAGCCCCTGGCAGAACATACATGATCTGAAGGACATAGCTAACTCCCATGTATCTGAGAGATTTTTCCCACAGGGAGCTCCAGCAGCAGCTTTGCAGTAGATACAGAGAAAAATCCAGGGTTTTCATGGGATGGTAATTCCAGAGGAAGCATCCAGAGCCCAGGAAGTCCCCCAGAGGCAGAACAACTCTGTGAAACCTGGATTTGTGGATCTCAGAGCTGACATACAGGTTAAAGATTTCAAAGTGTTTTTCAGGGATTCCTGCTGCCAAATACCGTCTTCTGTTTGAGCTCTTTGATTCCAAGATTTTAATCTGTACACTCTGAAAATCCATGAGTCTAAACCACAATGAATCACTGTTTACTGCTGTTTACTGTGAAGGCTGTCTGGCTCTGGCCAACTACTAGAACCAGAATAGTCCAGAGCTGTGGGCAGACTGGAAGGAGATGTGCCTACTGAGGGATATGCAGCCAGAGAGATACAGAAAGGGAGTCCAAAAACTGCAGCACTAGACTGCACGGGGCCAGATGGAAAACATTGAGGGTGGGGCCTTCACAGACTGCTGCCAGTTTTGGAGAATCTGATGGTAGGTTACAAAGGACAGATTCTGACCCTGCTTTAAAGTCTTCAGGGTTACAGGAAGACACAAGACCTTGCAGACCAGTCCTTTTTAGCTCATTTACACCTGGCAATTTGACAGCATCTCTGCAATCATCTTTTTGTGCTCTGAGCCTTCTGTCTTCTCACTGGACGAGGACAGAGGTTACAGTGCTGAGATTTTTTTCACTTTTGCCTAGATCTGGTATCTAGACAAGACTAATGTTGCTTTTGCTTCTCTTCACTCATCTTTACGATTTTTGCCACCCAGGGTGGTCTTCATTTGAAGAAAATCACTGAGGAAACGTGAAAGGTGGAAAGTGCTGCTATTTGTTGATGTGGTTCCCATGCAGCTGGTGCAAGGACAGGAATGCAAAGCTTGTTATTTGGGCATTAATAACAAAGCTCTTTCATCTTCTAATACATCGGGATAGATTGTTATCTCCACTTTGCTTTTAGCTTTCTTTGATTACTGCTACGTAGCAGCAGAGAGCATACTGCAAAAATGAATAGGACTCAGCAGTAATTGGTATGCAGCCAGTGTCTTAAAATATCTCTGTTCAAACAGGTTTTGTACCCTGGTCTGCCTTGTGAGCACTGAGGTGGGTGAGGAGAGCTTCCCTCTGGCATATGTTGAGGAGCCGAAGGCCAATGTACCTCTTCTTATCTTTTTAGCAGTCATGCTACAACCAGAGCTTCATTCAAAGTTCAGAGATAAAACCCATTTCATTTTCACAAGTCCCTGCAGCAGGAGGGGGAAGGACACCTGGCAAAACCAGCTGTGATAGGCAGAGGGTAAGAGAAAGAGACTGAAGTGCTGAATTTGAAAATCATTAAAGCTGATGATTTTTGAAATTCACACTGCTGAGATTTAAGCTCTTAAATGTTTAGTTTTCCATCCTGGAGCAGTGCAAGGCAGAGGAGAGAAGCTAAGAAAATACCTTAAGAATGAGTATGGGGAAATGTAGGGAAAAAATATGTTTAAAAAAAAGAGATTAAAATCTCTCTTATGGTTACTACACGGGGTTGGCTAGGCAAGTAAGAGTCACATGCCCATTGGTAGAGAAAACAAATCACTCCACAGTCAATAGGGATATTAAATCCCCTAATGCACGTGTTACCCTATCTCTCATAGTACTTACATGTAGTTTTGCAGTGTAAAGCAAGATGCCAGATGAGCACAGCCATTTTATTAGAGATATGCACATGGGATTCCTCCCCACATCCCACATGCATCAAGTCCTACAGTGTCTGGTTATCCTTATAAGCCTTCCCTGGAGTGGGTGCCATGGAACTCTCTGCTGGTTTAGAGGCTGGTCAATGTATGCTCTTTGGTGTTTCATTGACTCAAATTAAATCAAATGCTTGGAGCAGAGGTGTTGCCAGGAGCAACTCAGGGCTTCAGAACCCCACTTTTTCAGGGTATTTATTACTTGACTCAGTCCTGGTGTCAGTACTGTGAGGGATCTCTGGCTGTGCCCAGTAGATTCCTGTAATCCGTCCATCCAATATTCTCTCTACAGATGACATTGAAGCCTGGGTCTCCTGTATGACTTTCCTCTTCAGGGATGCATTTCCTAAAACAGGAGGGAGCACATCACCTCAGATGTCTATGCCTTACTGTAGGACATTCTTAAGTGCCAGAGCACTTCTCAGTTGCTGAATGGAAAACATTTATATTTTCAGTCTGCCAAAGCACATGCTGAAATCAGGTACATGCAAAGTCCCCTGAGAACATTTCATTCCTATTTCCCCTTAAATACCTTGTGCTGTTCACCCAGACATTTGCCACTTACATTTCTAAAAAATTACCTGAAACAGTTAAAAAAGCAGAGGTACTGAACACTTCTAAAGACCATGACCAAATCTGTTACATTCCTTTGGCAGTTATGTTTCTTTTTTACTGTTAACTTTACTAAAACAAATGTATGTTAGTCTGGAGGTAATTAACCAAGCTCTAGTAAAACACCTCCTGAGAATTAACCTGCTTAAAGATAGACTTTTAAAACTCCACATCCTGAGCTAAGATATGCTGTACTATTGAACAGTTTTCTATAATCAAGACTTCCATGTCATGGATTTTACAACTGTACACCTCAGCAGGATATGTCATTGATATCATTTTATAAGATTATTCTACTCCAAATTTTTACTTCCAGCCCCACTAAAAGTTAATCATACAGACAATACTGGTGTTTAAAAGGGTACAATTGCATAACCTGACAGTCAAAATGAGAAGCAAAACTGAATACTCGAAGATTCTCATTTATGTGCTTTCATAATAATATATACTCTTTTTCAACCAGGTCCACTCCAACAATTTTTATAGTCTCTGTTACTTTTGTATCCAGCTAAGATGTGAGGCTACTCTTCTGCAGATACCAATCAGAAACAAAGATGTGTCTAGGGCTAATATTCAGGGCAACATGCACTGAATCATATTTCCAAAGGAAATGAGAGCTCAGAAGGTCTAAATTTCCTCTGTAAATGGAAATCTGCCAAAATCTTATGTTGTTTGGAGACTGCCTTTTCCTTCTTCACAAATGAATTTCTAAACAATGACACAGAGTGTCACATAAAAGCCTTTCTATTGATATTTCATCCCGTAAGCAACAAAAGCAGATACCAAACCCCAGCCAGTGAGAAACAGTAAAAGTGACTCCGTGTCCATATCTGTGTGCAGTGTTTATTGGGCAACCAGGAGAACAGGACTCTTGGGATGTAGAAACAGCTTCCTCACTGCAAGCTCACCACGTGCCCAAGCTGCCCCAGGCTGGCATCCCACCCCAGCAAACATCACATCACATACTGGGCCCTGAGTCAGCCACCTTTTGGTAATTACAGAAATTGTTACCTCACAAAGTGGGGAAAAGAGGTAATTTAATTAACTAACTAACTAACTAATTAGTCATTAATGGCATCTGGATTTCCAGATCATATTTTAATGGAAATATTCCACCTTACAAAACAAATGATACAACTATAATCCAGCAAAATTAACGCAGTAGACAATGTAACTTACACCACCTTTCAACATCTTCATGCCACACATGATTTTGTTTCACTCAGTGGCTATTGCAAAACCTCCAATATCATGGTTACTTAACATTGTCCCTGGAAACTCAGTTCTTCGCAGAAATGCAGCGTTTACAAGCGTTGGTGCCTCTTGTCCCTCAAAGCTGATTCTGTCCATGGCCAGGGCATCCTGTACTGCCATAGCCGTGCTCTGGCCGGGGCTTCAGTGAGGGTGCAGACACCCCCAGCCCATGGCTCAGCTAACTTCCTTCAGAGCTGTACAGCTCCCCTGCCCTGGCTGCTGCTGCTGGTGCCCCTTGAGGAGGAGGGAGGCAGGAGGAGAGACGGCAGCTGAAGGCAGCAGGCTGCAGTGCCTGTCTGCAGGCACGCTGCTGCCCAGACCTGTGGGTGCAGTGGGCTGCGAGGGGGAGCGGCTGCACCGCGGGGTGAGTCCTGCCCGTCTCTCCCCCGGCACGCACGGAGCAGAACGCTCTGTGTGCTAACGGAAACAAGCCAGCATTTCCAGCCAAGGTACTGAAGTCTGTTTGCCAAGTGGCTTCACTGCCTTCTTTGGTTGAGGTTAAGAGAAATGTTGTTGTTCAAAGGAGAAAGGAGAAAACAAGTGGAGGTGTTTTCCCCCCTCACCCTTCCTGTCTGCAAATTCAGGCATCTCTGGTCTGCAGTTCCTTATAAACAAATGAAGGAGCTTTTGTGGAGCCTGTTGATAAGAGGTACTCCACACCACTCCACATCCCACCGGTTTTTATTATTATTTTTATGTATGCAATAATATGCAAATGTTTGAGTGCTTCCTAAGGTCACTCACTGCTTGTGCTGCAGTGTGGTGTTTGCTCTGGTTATTGCAGAGGCCTGAGAGAAAGCTCAGGGCAGCACAGGGCACAACAGGTTGTCAGGGCTAGCTGATAAGATTTTCACCTATCAGCAAGGTCTGTATGTGCAAGACTCAGATACAACCCAGTGAGAGGACAGTCAGGGAGATAGGCATGGTTTTCTCCTGGGAACAGTTTACAAGGAGATAAAACACCTTCAGACAAGGAAAACGAGTCTGGTGTACAACTGCTGGGTCGTGGGGCAGGAAGAGAGCTCATGAAAAAATACAGGGACTGCAGCCATCCAAAACACATCAGATCATTAGGAAAGCAGAAAATGAGCTTGCAAGGTGCCAGGCTCTGCCTTGACCTAATGGTGACAATTTGGCCACCACTTTAGTACAAGAGGAATTGGTCCCAAGTTCTCAATTTCAGCTAAGCCTACCCACTCAACTGGGAGAAATTAGATGATTTACAAAAATTTCTAGCATTTTAAGCAACAGAATGAGTGAGAGCTCTTATCTAAGGACTCTAAGTGCTTTCAACCACCTGTTCTTTACAGTCTTAAACCTTGGATAATCTCAAAAATCTGTATCTAGCAACAGAGATCCATGTTGTGCCCCCTTGCTCATACATGCTCACAGCTCGTGGTTATAGTTCTTAATACTGAAGGGAAAGCACTGCTGAACAAGGGACAGGAACTAGGAAGCAAAGAAATGTACTTAAGACCTGCAAGTCTCCTGAGAAGATCTTTAAAAGAAAAAATAATGATGAAAAGTCTGCTCCCAACCAAGAGTTATTTGTATTATGCAGGAGTCATTTAAAGTGGATTTTAGAGCCAGAGATTTTTTTTCACTGGCATTGCTCACTTTTCTAAGTAAGTGAGAGAAATAACATTACTTCAGGGTCTGAAGTTCACTGGGTTACATCTGCTTTCACTCAATTCTACCAACAGCAATATTTTTGAAATGGATTTATTTCTTTTTGTTTTCCTTTTCTCTCAACATCCCTGCAGCCTTACTGTCTCCTTCATGCTGCTACAGAGACGGGATCATAAATTAGGTCAGTGCTATGTCTGACCTGGTAGTTGCTTAGGTAATCTTAGATTTTTTTATAATCTATCCTCTCCTTTGCCTCAAAACATCTACCTCCTCCTTTCCAAATAACTTACTAGAAACTCAGCAGAAAAAGAATTCCCTCAAGCTTCTGGTCAGTTATGGGGGCTGTGTAGATGGACCAGCAGGGGTCAATCCAATATCCAGGATCCTCTCACTTGAAATCAGTCAATGCATACACACTGTAGACACAGTTTCACGGGAAAAAGAAACGAACAACAAGCCTTTTTAAAATTAGTTTGTCTGTAAGATGTGAGATGGCTTCTGTTTGGCCCAAGCAAAGCCTCTGCTGCTGTTGTGTGTCCACTTTGGGTACTACACTTGAAGCACGATGCAGAACACTTTGAAAGGGCACACAGATAAAAGCAACTGGAATCCCTCAAGTTTATGAAACATGACCTATGAGGAAAGACTGGGAGAGTTGAAACTGTTTAGTCTAAAGAAGAGTAGACTGGCTGTAGGCACAGAGATAGTCTTCAAGTACGTAGTAAGTGGCCGCAAACAGGAAGAGTATAATCAGTTCCATATGTCCAGTGGTGATACCACAGGAAATGACGAGACTGGATTACCACAAAGAATTAAAAATTAGCAGTTTTATCATTCTCCCCTAAAATCAGCTGCCCTTTTTTGTCTGTCTATGGACAGCCTACCTCTAACCCTTAGCTTACTTTTGTTACTCTGCAGTTGTTTCACTCTGCAGTTACCTCCAATATCTGTGATATCTGTGATACCTGAATCAGCTCAGCCTTATACCCCATGATCAGTTCTAGCTGCCAGAAGTGAAATGTGCCCCTTGATGTCCTCACCTCATCTCTCTCCGGGACTCCCCCTTGCAGCCTGTTAAGGTGGAAAGCCATGATTCAGAACATTCAATTTATAAAGTATCTAATGCCCACTTGTCAGCAGCCTGGGGTCTACAAAGGTCTTTTAGTGAGCTTCTGATCTGCAAAGACCAGTTGGTATTAAATGCTCTTGCACTTTTTAAGTAAGTATTTCCTACTTTTTTTTTCTGAATTTGGAGTGGGCATTTTGGTCTGTGATTGCAGAGCACTGAGCTCCGTGCAACACGTTTCATGCCCATGATTTGGCCTAGATGTTGCAGAGATCTACAGCCCTAAACAAAGGCAGCAAACTCACACTCGTCCTATTTCACTTCTCTGTGATAGTTTTACTGCCAAACAATATTCTCCTAGCATATCTGAAAGAGTCCAAAACAGAAGGGGGACCCAGGGGGCAGGGAAAGACAATATAAGCCAAACTCCTTGAAGTAGTCAAGCTGTACATTATCCTCCTATCACATACAAGAATCTTGGATGGTGTGGGTCCTACAGTTCTCCTTTCTTCCTGTCTGGGAGATGTTGCTCTGGTTCATCAGGCACCTGAAGCTGGATATAGATGCAGTGCTAAAATTGCAGTACTGGATCTTAAGCAGAGGTTTAGGACTTATCCCAGACCAGTTTAAACAATAGTGATGTAAAATGTTGTGTGTTAGCTAATCACCTTGTGATCCCCTTATAGTCAACAGGAACAGGGAACCCTGTCCCCTTCTGTGATATGCCTACAGCAGGTCAGAGGAGCAGCCTAGGCATGCCGATTGACAGTAAAGCAGATGGATGGTTAATGAAAGTATGCACACACTGGGAAGGATTCAAATGAATCCTATCCTGACTCAGAAGATACCTGTGGGTGGATCCCCCCCGTACCTTGGATCAGCTAGATGTAATTCATTCCTAGAACTTTCAGTCCAAATACAAGTGCACATGGAAGGCAATTTCCTTCTCTCCTTCGGCAGCTAATTTCCCCATATTTCACATCTGTCCTAGGGAGGGAGCAACACTTTCACTAAGAGCTGCTGCAGGGGCAAAGCATTGCAGCCCTTAAATTATCACCTCAGATCAAAGAGCCCCTCTTCATCCCACACCATTCAGTCTTCACTGAATAGATCTTTATCTCACCAGGACTCAGACTGTCCCTGATGTGCAAAGCCTTGTTACCCCCTCTTTCCTCACAGCCCAGGTACCCCACTGAAATCCATGTTCTTCTTCAGCTATAGTGTGGTGATGGGTGTGAGTATGGAAAACATGTCTCTGACAGGCATTTGCTGAGAGCCAGCATCTCACTCACACAAGAGGTAGTGCCAGCTATTTCAAAAACAGCCTGCCATGTATTCCTTTGATCAAGCTTTGACATAAAATGTACTATGTGTGCTCATGTGTTCACACAAATTCAAGGTGTCCCTTGCTTCCCTTGTTAAAGATGCTTCACTTCTTGAAAGGTCCTCCACGAATGAACCCCAGATTGGTGGAGAAGGAGTTACAGTGGGAAAAAAGGCTAATCAAGAGAAAGAGCTGGTTAAACTCAGTTTTCAAGGCTATATCATTACCAGGAAGCTGTTAGGAATCAATGGATATTTTCATAAAGTGTTTAATAGTTAGAGTGAACTGAAACTCTATAAGCCCTTTCCAAATGAGCCCTTTGTTGAGATGTTGGCAGTATGTGTCTGGCTGGAGTCAAATAAAATTAGTCATCAGATAAATCAGTCATGCCAGCTATGAGAGTGACACCAAAATAAACAGAATGTTTTAGTCAAATCCATGAAACAAAAGGAACAGCAAATCTCATTTAAAATTCCCCCATGTAATTGATGCATAATTAAGCTTCTAAACATGAATGCAAGTGTGCTGCTCCAGAGTATGTGACGATGAAGATTGTATCTTTGAAAGTAAATGGGGATCTCCGGATGCAATTAAAAGTAATTTTTGAGTTGCTAGTTCCAAGTTCCTACTGGCAAAATCCAAGGAATTCAAAGCATGAGTAATTCCTAAATTGCTGCAGTTTTGATGCCAGGGAAACTCCACAGATTTTGATGGAGTTACATCAGACTCAGACTTCATGAGGCCAATGGAACTTACTCTTTTTAGAAACAATTGTCAAATACTTTAAAAAGAAAAGATCAGAAAAAGCTTATTGAAATAACATTCTACCGATACAACAAGAAAATCTGGGGGATGTGCAACTTGTGGCAACATTAGTTGGGATAAGGTAACATGGGTGCTTTATCCCAAACATGTTGCCTTAAGTAATCTACCTTACTAGTCTAAAATACACAAACAGTCTGAAATCTTATAAATTTTTCTTGTCCTAAAATACAGACAAAATAATAACAGCAATGTTTTATAATTAGTCCACTTATCCTTATGATTAGCTCATATATTAATCATTATTATAGTATAAAACATTTTTTTAAGCTACTTCTTTTACCTGTGTTCTTATGCCACTCCTCTGAATGTCTGTTAGCCTGGCAAAGGACACAAGTCCTGGAGGGGAAGAAGCAGGGCATGTAAAAAACAAGCAGTGCAGCTGGGCAGCAGCTTGTGGGAGAGAAGAAGCACTGCTTTTAATTGGATTGAGGAAGTTTAAAATGTTGTGAGAAAGCTTTTCTTATCTTCTTAGTGTTTGTTTCCCAACAGCTGCTATTTCAGCCCAATATACTACAGTTTGGGTGCTTAATGTCAGATAAGTAAGCAGATTACCTGGCTTCGTGTATAGAGGATTCAATTCTCATGGGCTTCAGATGTCTGCACTGAGATCTGGCAATGTGGCCAGTAGTAGTTCTTAAGTTTGGCTTTTTTTTCTACAGTAGTTCATATACTATTGAATTCCATATTTAGGTTTTAATTCCAGCAATAAAATTACATTCTGTCTCTTGAAGGATAAAATTGTATTTACATTGGAAAGTCTGTGCCACTCTCATTTTTACTATAAACCCCAGAGATTTTAGAACTGACAAGGACTGAAAGGAAAATATAGCTCTGTAGGGTGCTTAGGGCATTTGTGAATCTGATTCTGCTTCCTGAGATATTTTCACTGCTCTGCTGTCAGCTGTACTCACATATTTGGGGCCATACATCTCCCTGATGCAGTGTTCTGCAAAGGAACCAACCAGAGGCATTGTGCTCTATTTGCACTTACCAGGAACCACTGAAACCTCAACAAAAGCTGATTACCTATTATTGGCTTCTAGGACTACGTCCTGTAATTGGCACTGTGCAAACACAGAGCACAAAGCAGCTCTGTCCCAGAGTATTTATAATCTAGGGAGCAAACTTCAAAAGAAATGGGTAGGTTTATGCCCTAATGGAGGAGGAGGAAGGAGGTAGAAGAAGAGGATCAAGCTTGCTTGATCAGACTGCTTCACAAAAAGCAAAAGAAAAAATTATTTTGGATTGGTGGGGCTTGTAGGCTTGTTGCAAGGCTGTTCCTCCAGGCCACTGGGAGTTACTCCACCAGTCACTGATGCATTTCTTGCCTTGGAAAAATTTCTGTCAAAATCAAGAAGGTACCGTACCCTGCCTCTCCTCTGAGATGTTTTATGGCTTATAGCTCTTTGTCATCTTGAAGAAAAGGATGAAAATATCCAGTTAGACTGCACTCAGAAATGAGGCAGAAGCCAGAACCCTTTGTCACAGCCAGACCACAGGATAGGAAACCACATCTGTGACTGCAGCAGCTGTGGGCTTGGTGAAACCCCTGCTCTCCAGTGCCCACAGGACTTGTGGACCTACTGGAATGAGTGCAGAGGAGGGCCAGGCACTAAGCTGGTGGGAGGGCTGGAGCACCTCTCCTGTGAAGACTGGATGAAACAGTTGAAGCTGTTCAACCTGGAGAAGGGAAGGTTCCAGGGAGGCCTTGCAGGAGCTTTCCAGCACCTAAAGGAGGCCTACAGGAAAGCTGGAGAGGGACTTTTCACAAGAGCATGCATTGACAGGAAAAAAGGGAATGGCTTTAAGCTGATGGAGAGCAGCTTTAGATATATATCTAAAGAAGAAATTCTTTACGGTGAATTTCTTGAGGAGAGGACATTAGACAACAGAGATTTCCTGGGAGAAAGATGTCTTTAGAATTCATTCTGTTCAAACAACAAATCCAAGGTTTAGAAGAATATGTGCAGGGAACATTTTTGTAACTGTATAAAAACGAACATCTTGATCATACAAATTCTCAGTAACCATCACAAAGGCAAAAAGTCTTAGTGGAGGAGATTCCTCATGTTGCCCCTTCCAAAATTATTCAGGAGGTTGTCAGATGATACAGCAGGGGAAATTATAAAGGTAGTTGTCCTCATCAGTAAGGTGCTCTTCATTGCATATTTTGAGACCTCTATACCATAAACCAATTTGGATTTTCCCTTTCGGTACAGTTCATGCATCTCACACTGTTCTTTTCTTTTTTGGAAAGCATGTTTCAATGTAGACACCAGTCTGGTCCTAATTATCTGAACAGGAATGAGAGGAGTTGGCCACTTATCCAAGCTTCTGTGTTATACCTAGGAAGAGACAGGTAATTTCTTTGAGTTTGTATGTTTCTCGTAATTAATTTATAGCATCATAGAATTATTGAGATTGGAAAAGTATTCCATGATCACCAAGTCAAATCTTCGACTTTTGTCATCATCCCTTACATGTGTATGACAGAAGCTCTTATATAGCCAGTTACAGCAGAAACTAAGGTCCAAGAAACAGCTATTAGGGAAAGAACTTTATTATGTAAATACATCAAGAATTGGCCTGCTGGTAGGATTAAAAAGTTTGATGTGGTCCTCTAGGATAAACATTCCTAAAAATTTGATTTGGGGATCCAAATTACTGTCCACACAGAAAATCAAATTGTTCTCACCTACAGAGAAAAAGGAGAAGAAAGTGTCACTTTACTCAGGTACAGGTGTATCTTCTTTCTCCTGTTCCCTTTGCTGTTTATGCTGGCATGCTCAACTGGACTTTATTTGGAAAGAGGAGTGGTTTTACAGTGGATAATCCTTATTGTCCTTGAAGTGCCTAAGAACCTTGTTTATCTGTGGGGTTTTTCCATTGATTTATTCGTATTTCTAGAGATTCAAATGTTCGCTGGTAAAAACACGTTATTAGGACATTCAGTTCAATTATGACTAAGACATGTAAGAGTATACAAACCTGGTAAGGTTTCCACAACATTTAAAGCATTATGAAGGTTTCTTTGCATGTTTCATTTGAAATGCTGTCTTGCACAACCCTTGGATGGTAATGTATGCGATTAAAGTTTAAACTTACACCCAGCACTCCTTAATCTGCTTATAGCTTCCCTCAACAATGTAAGTGAAAAGGTATTCACCAAACCTGATATGATTAACCATGTTTATACAAGTTTGGAGTATAACATCTCATTTAAAAGGGCGATGAACCTCCTGTTATGTGCCTGGGAACTCCAGGGGAGCCTTCCTTGGAGCACTGTGACCCATTGTGTCTGGGGCAGCACCTGCTCTCAGGAGGGCCTGCAGGGGCTGCCAGGGAGCTAGGTGCAAGTCTAAAAATCATCTTGCAAATAATGTGACAGAATTGGAAATAGTTTAATTTACATGCACATTGTTTCAGTATCTTGTGCTGCAGCTCTGCCAGCAGTAACAGGGTTCCTATTTGCTTGCTGTGCAGAAGGATGAAAAGCAGCAGGTTCAGCACAGATCCCTGCAGACCCCTCTGAGGGCGTTGTGGCCAGGAAGGTACTGATGATTCAGTGAGTACTGGGCATCCTGCCTTAGGGTGTTTTCAGCAAACCTCATATTGTTTTTATTATTTTGAAAACTCAAGTTATTAAAGCACACTTTAAAGTGTAAACATTAAAGTACACTTTTCTACCTAACTGCCCTTCTAATCTTTTGCGAAAGAAATTGGATTGATTTTGACATAGCTAATGTGTACTGACTTACACATCTCTTCATTATTTTAAAGGTACTTACAAATAGTTAATTTCACTACCTGTTAAAAAAAAATCTATTAATTGATGCTTGATGTTTTGGGATTTTTTTTTTTTTAAGTTTGGCCCTGTTTGTCTTTCTCTACACTTCCGCCATTTAAAAATCCTCCATGAACCTATGAAGGCTCCATCTGTGGCACAAAATAGAGCAGGGCAGGCTGGTGATCAGGATTGCTCAGGGCACACTCCAGAGCAGATATGTGCTGGGGAGAGACAGCTGGTCTCAAACTGAGCCATAAAGTTTTACAACTGGCAACCAAGGTCCAGTGCCTGAGCTCATTGCTTGGACCTTCTTCATAGAGAAGTATGCACGTACTGAAAATTGCACTAACTTCTTTAAGGCTACTTCAAATTCATTATCTCATTCCAGGCTATACATAGGACATCTGCCTTGTCCTCATAAAACAACAGCTCTGGTCTGCCAAAAGTGCAGCACACTGGGCAAGCTGCCTTGGCAAGTTGCCCACTGAGTAATTCCTGCCCCATCAATGTGCCCCCAAGATACAGAGAACGTAGCAAGGGCAGAGAACTTTACCCATAGAGATTTTGCTGCCATTTCTGATCTCCAAAGATCTTTAAAATAGTTTTCTGCCTTTAAAACACTTTTTAGTGTGAAAAGAATGCTGCAAAATGGTAGAATTACACGGTCACACATACCACAGCCCTTTAAATATGTACTATTTAGAAATCACCCTCTGAGATTTTGGCTCTATGCCTGTATGTAGGTATTTCTCAGACAACATTTTTGCCTGATCCCTCACAAGACAGCAGACAGAAGTCAGGAAGCGTCAGGTCACATATTTACTTTGACTCATAGCCTATAACATCAGACAGGAAGGTGTCTCTTCCCAGACTTGCTGAATACCACTTGCATACTGTCCCGGATGCTCCCGTGGTTCTCTTTCATGCCCAACTCCTACTTTCAAGGTAGCTTTTGAAGGCTAAAGGAGAACTCCCCAGAAAACAAAGCAGCAAGGTCTCCTGACATGAGCAGATTAAGACAAAATAGCCCTGGTGTCCTTCGTTGTATGAGAGGTTTCGGACTGGAATAGTGTGAGGGGTGTTAACATCTCACCAAGTGCTACACAGAGACACAGAGAATGAGCAAAGTGTCTCAGCTTCAGGTTTTGTTTCACAAGATCTGGCGGCCTGTTTTCTCAAAAAGCTTGCTCTCGATTTCTCCATAGATTCTTTGGATCTGCTTCCCTCTAAAGGCCATTCAGTGAATTATTGTATTGTCCTGAATGTCAATCAAGTCTTAACATGAAATCAATTCTCGGATATATTCCTTATCTGGAGAGGTGTTTGAGCTCTATGAAGGAGAGAAAGAAATACTTTCAGGGTTATTTCTTGCTGGAAGACAGCTTAAAAGAAACAATGTCTAAGTAAAGGCAGAGATTTATATCATCAAGCAGAGGTTTTCATGGTAAAATCTGTCTAAAAATGAGTGTCGAGCATACATGCTTTTGTAGTCCTTTGCTGCACGGAAAAGTGACCCACAAAAGTGAACTGGTTTGTCCCAGGCAGCAACTGGGATCTGGCCATCCTTGCTCCCAATCTCCATGTTCAGAGGTGTAAGTGATTCTTTACAGATGGGCCGAGGCATTTGACCTCTGCTGCAGTATTGCTGCAGTTTCATGTGATCCCACATAAGGAATTTTGTGGTGTAGAGCTGGGGTAGACTGTGTCTTATATCAAAAAGTGGATTGCTCCTTCAGCTGAGAGGCTCAGATGTGCCATGATACTGAGACCTTCAGTTGAGGTGTTGCACTTCCATTGAACTCAGTGGATAAAGAGAATCCCAAGCTGCAGTGGCATGCTAAAAAATTGTTCATTTTGCCTGCTCAGTTAAGGAAAAAGAAAAGAGACCTTTAAATTATACCTGTTTGTTATTTGGGCAGACTGTGGGAAATAGGACTATCCCTAAGTATACTAGTAATCTGAGTAATAATCATTGTCAACAAGCATTTCTACACAGCTTCAGTACTGTATGGGCATCTCTGGAGGGGAGGGGATCATGTTTTAGGTAACTGGAGTGCATCTCTCCAGTCCTCTCTGCAGAGTGAGCACAGGAAGTTACACTCCTGAATTAAATTGAATGAATCAGGGCCTGAAAGAAAGGTTCATACAACTTAGACAGAAGGGAAGAATTGAGGTATTTAAACACAGGACCTCTTAAAGTCCTTAAAATAAAACTTTCTGCAGACCTAGCAAATATGGTAGAGAAGACACATATCTCCCAGTCAGGGCACTGGAAGGTGCTTTAGGACAATTAAAATGGCACTGGCCTTATATGCTTATGTACCTGAATTGACCCTTAGCTCTTTTGTCTACTGTAATTGCCCTAACCAGAGAAGAAATTGTCCTTTGGGACTGCTTCTTCTCTCTCTCTGCAAGCTATAAGAACCTGCACAACAAAGTTGAGGCAAATCTTTTACCTAAAGCTGGCTAAGCTGTATCCTGCCCTGTTATAAAGAAGTAGCAGTAGGGCTCCTTGTTAGTGTTTTAGCCCCCTCCAGGTGTAATAAAAATTCAGGTGGCTCCCTGCTAGCTGAGGTCAGGTTTTTAGAGACTGAAGTCTCCAGGTGCCTTTGCCCACTGGCTGGGTCTTCATCGGGCCCTTCATCATCCTCACCATCATTGTTCACTCTATGTAATTTATTTCACTTACAGCATCTGTTTTTGAGGCAATTAATTCATTTGACCAAAACATAAACTGGCATTTGTTTCTGAGGACAGCAGGCTTCACAGATCAGCTTTGCCAATAGACAACATCTTTTCTTGGTGTTCAAGCTGATCCTAAACCCAGTTTTAGTGTTTCTTAAGACTGCTCACCTCTTATTTATGTATCCATGCAGCCTGCCCTGCAATATTCTGCTTTAAGACTGCTGTAAACAAGAGTACTGCCACATACCTCACTGTTTCTGAGGTCAGCCCAAAACTATAAAACCTATACAACTGCCACTGTAGGGCTCAGATGTGAAAAACAATATTATATTGTATGAGGAAAACAAATGCTTTCGTGGACTGAAAAGCACCACCAATCAGGTCACTTACTTTGATTCACATTTAGTTCTCCTGAAAGGCTGAAAATGTAACGGTGTCTGGAGAATTGATGCTTGGAAAGTCAAGTAGACTCATTCCACAATTCTAAATAATACACGTATTGTTTACAGTGTACCAGCGAGGAGGTTGGGCACATCTATAGGGAAAAATGAGCATGTGCAACAAACCAGCACCATGTTGGCTCATTTCTCTATAAAGGCATGGAAAAAGTGGCAGAACATCTCCCACATACACAGATCTGCAAGAGCAAACATGTAGCTCCTGCCCAGAAAGCAACACAATACTGACTGTCACTGGGAATGGAACTTGCCTTAGGAAGGACAGCTCTATGGGACCTTGTAAGAGTGAGGCAGATGGCCATTCTATGCTCTTGCCAGCATGTTTGCTCCTGTGTTCCTTCCTCTCATCAAAATGGGAATGAATCCCCATATCCAAAAATCTCCTGCAGTAATTTACAATTGTGCGACCATGGAGAGATGTGAATCCTCAAAGAAGAAAACACTGTTCCTTGAAATACAAGGTGAACTATTAGAGGGGACATTTAATTTGCCCCATAACATCTGAAACTCTTCAACACAACACAGAGATAGCTGAGGCATCTGAAAGAGAAAAAATGAAGTGTAAGTGGGTGGGGTAAAGTTGAATGAGTCAGTAAAGGGGGAAGACGTGATCCCTTTTTTTTACTTCAGCCTGTGAAAAGGAAAAAAATTAACATGCAAGAAAACAAAAGTGATGGCAGAAGAGTGAAGCATAGCAAAGGATTTCAGATAGGAACTTAATCAGGTGAAAAAATTCTCCCTCCCCTGCAGAGATGCCATGAAGTGCAAACAAAGACAGGTAAAATCCCATCAGACAGCTCAGCTCAAGAGCATCATTGTGGCTTGACCAGCAAATGCTGAGGCCTACTCACATGGCAAATTTGCAGTAGAGCTTTCCTGGAAAAAGCATTATTTTTAGGAAAAAACCACTTATATTGGAACTTCCCTACTACCCCAGCAAATGCCAAAGAACAGAACGGAACAGACATTTCCATAAAGATCACTTTGGACAGAATATATTTGTCTCAAAAAATTCCTGCCAACTCTTTCCATTCCACACACTAAAATGTGGCAGTCTTGTAAGAAGAACAGATCCAGAACTACTCCCAGTGGGCACATTAGAAGTAAGTGTTAAATAGCTCCCAGTTCTGCAAGTGCTGAGCAGTAAAGTTCTCACTCACCCTCCTCCCTCACCACCTGCCAAGTATCATAACAGCCCAGTACCACAGACCAGAGTGGCATCATCCCACCAGCTCTGCCTCCCAGGGGTAGTAAATGATTCAGTGAACAAGAGCTGCCTGAATAGATACCTGAAGAAATGCCTGTAATTCAGTTGAGGGCAGTAAGAGGGCATGCCAAGGCAAACACATTCCAGGCGACTTGCAACACTGTGTGAAATTTCACCCTATCATAAATAACACAGTAAACGTGAATGTTGCATTTCCCAAGGTACTGGTCAGACACAACCTTTTCCCTAAAGAGCAGGCATGGAGGAAACGTATCACTGCTGCTTCTTAGCCCTGAAAGGCAGATCAGATGGATACCTGCAGCAAGGATGGCAATGTTATCCACTTATCCCACCTGCTGCCTCTGGGGTAAAGAAGGATGCTTCAAAAGCCGTGCACTCTGGCTGTCAGGGCACACACAGTGCATAAATACTTGGGAAGACAATGAACAAAGGTTTATGCCTTCCTCTTTCCTGATGTGACCTTTTCACTGTGTTCCAGCTGTCCACAGTACAATAACTCAATTTCACCATAATTTGAGGCCATACCCTACCACAAGCATGAAAGCCAACCCACTTGCTATGATGAAAGCAGATTTTTTTTGTTTGTGTCTATACCTTATTCGTCAGCAATCAGGTTCAACCATCCATGGATGAAACAGGAATCATCTAAGAGGAGAGTGGCCACTGGGGCTGTTCAGAGATAGGAGATGACGCAGACAGTTGCCAAATTGTGGGTTCTATGTGCAGTTCATCACTGGTCTAGGAAGTTGCTTTTCCAGAGGTGCACAGCCAGTCACTCATTTCAACAGCACTACCTCTTGAGTTGAGCAATGTTTAGAAGGTGGGGCTCACGTCACTAATTTTAGCAGTCTAAAGAGGATCAGAGGTAATAGAGGAGTCTAAGGTAATCATCTCAAACTCCTTCTGCAATAAGTGAAAAGAGACAGGGATTCCCAGAGAAATGTGTATGAGGTGAATTGACTAGATCACCCTCTGTAAGCATCCATCTACCAGACATGGAGTTTAGAGTCAGTGACTTAGGCTAAATCCTAAACCTGAGACAACAATGTTAAGACAGACTGATCTCATTCAAAATTAGTGGGTGGCTCAGGCTTGTGGTTCATGGGTGAGAACCATGTTTTTACTACAATTTCCTCATGGATTTCTCCCTATCCATAGCTCTGTTATCGACGACTAAGTCTTATAAAATGACCATATATCTCATTTTGCTGTGCCTTCCTACCTTCATGCCAAAACACTCCTAAGAGCTGAGGAGGCTCTTCCTCGGGGCTTGTTACTACTTCTCATGTCTGTGTTTTCCCTGCCCCACAGGCAGCATATTCTGAAGTGCCAGACATTTCCATGTCTCTTGAGTCCACAGGAGACAGATTCCTTTCCTCCACATTTGAGACAGGTTTGTTTTTCTCTTCTGCTTTCTCACATTTTTTATCGTCCACTCCTGTTGCAGCCTGTGCATCCTCACGCTTTCATGTTGCTTGCATGGAGTACCAAAGTGTAACAGACCTATTCCTCTGTCACTGTGCAGAGTTTGGGAGCTCATAGGACATTCAGTCCCCAAAGAACAGATTTTTCCCATCCTTAGAAAGCCTACATGCCCTGTTGCTGTGAGATCCCAGTAGCAAAATGTGTTCCCTTCCAAGATCAGCTAGAGTGCAGGAGGCCATACTGCCTTTCAAACTGACAGGAGATGGGTCCCACCAATAGTTTGCACAAGCATGGCTGGGAGTGGGGAGCAGTCTAGGCCCCCCAGGATGTAGAGCACAGGCAGATCTGCAAGCTCTCCATTTCAGGGGAACAAAAGGTACTTCTGGGGATAGTGGAGCGCTGTTAACTTTGTCTGATTCAGTGTATCACACATAGGATGCTGCTGGTTGCTGGAATACCCAGCACTGAGCAGGACCTGCATATAGGACCCCAGATTTTTACTGATGCAAAAAAAAATTGGGTATATCTATAGTCATTTTGTGTAGTTGTGAGTAAGAGCAGCTCAGACCCAGCCTGCTCTTTGTGGAACAGCAAAAGGACTGGGCACAAAATGTTTATATTATATTCTGTTGTTAGTCCTTTCTGCCAGAAGATGTGGTGGGTCTACATCTTTTCATATCCATGTGCTGCTCCATTGCTCCTCCCTTTTCAAGGACAGGTAGCAAAGGTAACACCTGACAGCTCAGTGAAGCAAGGCTAGCTGTCAGTAGCTTATCCAAGCTGGGGAGGAGAACTGGCCTGAAGAACAGCTCATTTCACAAAACAGATCTCATTTCCTATTCCTGGCAAAGTGCCTTTTCTTTCTGAGGCTCAGAATGCCTGGAGGGAACTGATTATTCCAGTGATCCTTTTCACACCATTGGCTAAGACTCTGTCAAAGATGTTATGACCAGGGTTAATACATATTATTGGTCTGTCAGCAGTGCAAAGAGTAGTTTGTGATCTTTTCAATTTTAACACAGGAAATCCACCTGATGATCTGTTTATGTGCTATTCACTTACTGATACCTAGCCAGCATCCAGTGAGCTTCTGAGTGATCACACATCTCCAACGTGTCACCACATCATATCAGTGAAAAGCAGATGCCCTGCAAAGACTTCTGCTGAGAGTGTACAGACTCATTATATCAGACTCTGGTAACTGCCTGCTCCTTTTTACTGCTTAAATTAGAAGATTTGAAGAAATGTCATTCAGCTGGATTGGATGAGACAACTCGGGGACAGGAATGTGCACATCCCACCTGGAAAGTTGTCCACACTCCTTTCATGCCCCTTTTCACACATTTCAAGTTTCAGACAATGAACCTCTCATATAGAGGGCAAACTATCAGCTCTCTCTCTCTTGATAGCCAAAATTACCATTCTTCCAAGGTCAGACTCTCTAGGTCCAACCGTTTCTTTCACCTGCATTTTCCGCCTGCCACATTTGCTTGTTCAGGGAGATAAGGCGTGTGGTGTAACCCTGAAAATGGCTTTTTCTTCTCACAAGTGAAATAATAATTGCTGTTTGCTTTCCTGTGACTGGGTAGAGGATCTGATTGTGAACTCAGCGCTGCATAAATCACAACAGTAATCAAGAAATGTCACTATAAAACCGCCATGGTTGAGCTTATATTTGGACCTTCCATGTTTTTTTCTGCTCTGGATTTTCCAGGTGAATAGGTACTAGTGGAAATTTTAAAAAATAATAAAAACCTTTCTTTTTCTTGAGCTTCAGTGTATTCACTTGGAAATCATATTTCACAAGAGGCTGCAGTCTACAGGTAAATTCACAAGTCAAGAGCCACATGTTCCAGTACTTGGAAGTGATCAGAAATGAAGGATTAGTCAGCATTTATCAACTCTGCTCTAGAACAGTGAGGAGAGGACTTCACTGTACAAACATCCTTTCTCCGTATTCTATATGTACCAAACATATTTTCCAGTAGAGGGTGCAAAATTCATCTCCAGCAATAAAAAAACCACTACACTCCTTCCAGCCTGTGAATTTGTGAATGACAAAACCTTTCCAGACTCTTTCTATTTTCATGTGTAAATATGAGGTTCAACATTAAAATATTTGACAGTAAAAAATCCCATCCCATGGCATCTGTAATATAGATGACTCCAAAAGAATCTGTCCATTTTGCTTCCTTTTACCCTCAGTAAAAAACAGGCACTTAGGGACAGTTCTCCCATTTCACCCTACATTTATCAGCTGAGTAGCTCTCTAGACTCCTTTGACTATGGTCCATGGAGCTCCAATGACTAGCCCAGATGTGGACATCTGCACTTTGGCCATCCAAGTTAAACAGAATCCCACCTCTTGCATTTGCCAGGAAATGCTCTGCAAGTAGCAGTGTGGAAGAGGGTTACCCATAATGTGCTTATTGCCAAACACCACTTGTCATATTGCATCATATTGACTTCAAATTTAAATGAACTTGTGGGAAGTTATGATTACTTTGTTTGTGGGGCTACCATCAATGTTGCAATGCAGTGCAGAAAGAAGGGTCATTTGCAGAGGCATTGAAGAAGTCTTGGCTGGCAAGGGAAGGGAGAGGAACGGAGGTGTCACTGTATTTAGACCACTCTGTTACCTGCCAGCTGTCACACAGGTCTATAACTCTGTTTATTCAAGTGTCATCAATCTCTGATACCATTTCCCATCACCTAAGTCAGCAATCTTTAAACTTCACAGACCAGTGGATCTTGAGGAAGGGTTTGATAGCTTGAAGTAAATCCTTCTTGCTAAGTTTTTCTCATAACTGTTCACATGAAAATGAACAAGCATGGATCATTATTCAAAATAATGACTCATTTCTAAGATGAAAATGCTGTGGAGATTGTATCACCTCCACTGGATATGATACAATCTTCAAACACAGTTCTTCTGGGATTTATGCACTCACAAAGAGTTGCTTTCAGCTCAAAGATGTAACCCTGCCCCTTAAGCATATATGAAAGAGTTGTCACACAAGAACACCTCTGTTAAGGTGTCTCTGCATGCTCAGGTGCAAAGCCAGTGTCACATTTCTAGCCATGGTTCAGCCAAATGGGGAGGTTACACAGTGAGCCCTCCATTGTCTCAGCCTACAAATTTTGCATTTCTCTGGAGTCTCTGATCTGAAGATGGCTTTCCAGGCACAAAGGCATCTCACTGCCCCCCTTGCCCCCAGCAGGCAGGGATAGCTAATGTAGTAGTATTGTCTTAATTTAAGAAGCAACAAGAGTCTAAAAAAAAGGCAGGGTTAAACCTTACCCTCACCATTTAGAGATCCTTTCTGACATGGGCATAAGAAAATGGTTTGGGAGCTGAAGAAACAGCATTCACAGCTGCTTCACACCTTCAATGAAATACTCCAACATTAAGAAAGTAAATCTCTCACTGACTTGCCTCTTCTGGCGCTGATTCTTCACTTCTCCCATAAAAATAATAAAACCCACCAAGACTGAGCTCGTAATTATAGGATCATAGAATCACAGAATCATGAAATATTCTGAGTTGGAAGGAATCCATTAGGATCATCAAGTTCATCTCCTGGCCCTGCACAGGACACCCCAACAATCACACCACGTGCCTGAGGGTGTTGTCCAAAGGCTTCCTGAACTCTGTCAGCTGGTGCTGTGACCACTGCCCTGGGGGGCTGTTCCAGTGCCCAAACACCCTCTGGGTGAAGAACCTTTTTCTAATACCCAACCTAAACCTCCCCTGATGCAGCTTCAGGCCATTCCCTCGGGTCCTGGCACTGTCGTGAGACAGAAGAGATCAGTGCCTGCCCCTCCACTTCCCCTTGTGAAGAAAGTACTACTGGCAGTTAGTTTTGGATGTGAACTATTTAGGAAGCTGGTCATGGGCAGACATAATTTAAATAAGACTGCATGTCTCTGGATGCACAGTGCAGAAATAATTGTGTGAACCAGCACCTGGCTGTTCTGAAGGAAGACACTAGGCAGAACAGGACTAGAGCACACTGACATGAGCTGGCAACATCATCCTTCTAACAGAAAATCTGGCAAGCTCTACTGATGAGTACAAATTACTCCAAAATTAATTACATGAAAGGGTGATTATACAGGGCTACCATCAAAGCTCTGGGTATTCCCAAGCTTGCAAATATATTGGAACAACAGAGTCAAGTCACTGAAGGTGATGGAACACTAAAGTGAAAAGTATTGTGTTGCAACAGTGCAGAGCATACCCACAGAAATGCTAAACACCACCCTCAGTGCTCATCTGAGGATCAGGAAAGGCTTGAGATGGCTTATCTCACCAGGCTTGACTGCTGCCTTACAACAAAAGAAGTGAAATCAGCATCAAATGCTGTAAGTCATCAGAGAAAAAAACCTCAGAAACACCTCTCTGTTCAAGGCTACTGCAGCTCCACCAAAAACAAATGGACATGACTCAAGTAGCTTGCTTTGCTATTGCAAAAATCTCAGCTGTTGCACAAACAAGCCAACACAGAATGTCATACTTCATTGTAAACCGCTGTTTGAGTGGAGCTGATGAAAGATAGCGACCTGCAATTCACAAACAGCTCCTTTGAGAAGTCTTCTGTCATGGTTTACACACTAAAGCAAGTTCTAAACACAGTGTGGAAGAAAAAAAATAGGATGAAAAGCAAAATCCTAATGAAATTATTGTCCTGGTGGGCATTTTTAGGCCTGCAAGGCAAAGCTACAAAGGGATTACAAAGGAAGTACCTCTCTATTTTGCAAGCAAATCTAGATAATTCCTGATAAGGCTAATGAATAGCTGTAATTATTGCATGCTCATCCCACTTCTAGTAATGAATTTTCCTAGTGATATACAGGTAGTGAGAAGTAGTACGCAAGGACATCTATTGCAGAAGAAATTCTGTGGATAAAGAGAAGCCCTGTCATAGACACCACTTGTAGTGGTGTCCTGTTGTAGATTTTTGTAAGGAAAGGGAAAAGAACAATTTCATCTGCTAATGGGAGGGAGGATGTGTGTGCTGGGTCATTTTAGTCTCTACTTACCCTAAACCCTTATTTCTCTCTTGCTATTTTATGAATTGGTTTCATCAGTTTGTAGTGATAATACTTACGTATGGAGATGTGTATGTGTTTAATACCATTAGGAGAACATGAAACTGTGGTTGGTGGGGTTGTTGCCAGATAATTTTTCTCCAGTATCTAGGAAATAGCAGTTTTGATAAGACCCAGGTCTCTTCTGAGACTTAGTATAAGGCATATATAAAATATGGGATATATAAAAGTACTTGTATCAGATCATTTCAATATAAATTAGTAAATATATATATGAGTGTTCTTGTTTGCTGTGTTCTAACACATGAGATTTTCTTTGTGAAAGACCGGTGGTTGGTGTTTCAGCCTGTTTGAAAACCTGCAGAGCAAATTCTGCTCTCAGGGATGTGCATCCTAGTCTAATGGCTTTATTATATTTACTTGTGCATATTAATGTATTCAATGATGCCAGTGCCACATAAAGGACTTGCGATAATTTCTTGGCATGATGAGTATGTGGCATAAATCTTTCCTCTAAGCATAGCTACAAGCTTTGATGTACTCAAGGGAGGGCTTCCTCCACCGAGTTCATAGTTCAGAAGTTCAAAAGCACTTCTGATTAGAAATTAACCACAACACTTTACAAATGAGAAGGGAATGACCTATTCCACGCCTGAAGAACTTGGCAGGGGCCGTTCCCACAAGTCAAGAGACCACCAGCGTGCCGAGAAATGTCTCACTGAAGAGAGTTTGAGTTCAGGGGCAGCACAAAGAGGAGAGTGACCTCTTACAGTCCTGCCTTGGAAAACACAGCCCCTTGGCTTCTCCAAGCCTTCTTTGGAGAGCAAGTCTGCAGCCCAAGCTGTTAAGTGCCTTTGCTTACAGTGCTCTGCATCGCTCCAACCACATGGTGGATACCGAGCTGAATATCCAGATGGATGCCCACCCTTGGGACATCATACCAGTCCCAGGGAGTTCAAGGAAATCTAACCTTCCTGTCTTTTCTTGTGGCATAGAAACCCATAAGTTGACAGACAGAGGCAGCAGGTTAATCACTGAAATGCATCTGGGCAAGGAGCCCTGTCAGCTGACAGGCACGCATCCAGGGAAGCCACTGCTCCCTGCTGAAAGCCAAGAAACACATCAGCACTTGGGAGGTTCTCGGGGCAGCTGGGCAGTTTCTGCTCGAACAAGACACTTGCTGGGGGAGCCACTGCTGAAGATGTGAGGGGCCAGAGGGATGAGGGCTTCAAACCCCAGGATGCGCTTCTGCTGGGCCACTCATGCCGTGACTCACTGGGATGAGAACAGGCAGCCAATGTGTGCAAGTTAGGTGGGAGGCCTTGAAGAACCCAGGACAATATTGGGCTGGTGGAGTGGGTGAGCAGAGGCTGCTCAGTGAGCTCTCCAGGCACAAGAGAAATTTTTAGCTGGAAAAATACAAGAATTAATTTTTGTTGAACACAGGGGAGGATTGCACTTTCCCTTTGATTTAACTGTGTCTTTTTATTTCTATACTTTAAACTCAGTCCTCAAAACCCATCATGTCTTCCATTTCTCTGGTCACCCTGTGACCAGAGCTGGGGAGTCACACATTCCTGAAGCTGACAACCTTTGGCCACCATTCCCACAGAAGCAGTGGATTGACACAGAGAGAGCCTACAAGCAGGAGAGAGGCACTTGTGCCTTTGGTCATGCTTAAGCCAACCTCAGCCTGCAGAAATGTCCAGCACTGGGGCTTGTGCTGCCAGAGCTGGAGAACAGCGGTGGTAGAGGTGGGTAAAACCTCATGCAGAGTGTAGGCAGGCAAAGGGCTTGGAGCAGCCTCCAGGGCATACACCTGCCCGACGAGGATCCCAGCTTGAGTTTAGATCCTGTTTGGGATGGGAGGAAAACTAAAACTTGTTCAGGCATGTGATCCCAAAATCAATATTTTCACAGCTCAGGACATGTGACGTGTCACTGGAAGGTGCCTGGTGAGGACAATGGCTGGCACAGAACTGCAGCTCCACACGGCTCCAGGGCACTCTGCCACTGACCAGCCTGCACACAGGCACCTAGGAGCTGATGGCTCTAGGTTTCCTTTAGAGGCAGGAAAATTCCTCCCATAGATCCGCATACTTCCCAAGGCTGCCCTGTATTTAATGGGACTGGAGGGGGTAGGGTGGGATTTTTGACTGGCAATAGAATTACATTATTATACTTTGCATGTCATAGTGAAGCACAGAACTTTGCACTGACAGTACGTCCAGCGATAGCACAAACACTTCCTACAGCTAAATTTTAACATTTGTGTTCAGTTCTCTAATTGATGCAGCAAGCCTGTAGCTTTTTCATGCCATGCCCTAACTCTGTCTTACAAAATCAGGTTTTTCTTGTGTGTATTTAGGAAAGTTAACAGTTCCCAGAATACCACATGAGCAAAACGCTCTGGGCCATCTTTCCAAATAAATCCTTAATCCTCAGACTTCACTGAAAGTAATTTTTGTCAATAGCGCACCATCCAGCAGAAAAACAAAGAGCAGTCATTAAAAAAACAAGACACTGCTGTCTCCAGTCTCAACATTTGGCAACTGCTGGCTTTTTTATTTTGCTGATATTTGTCAAGCAATGTGCAAATAAAATTCACCACTTTGTTACCAAGAGTCTTCTGAAATACTAATTTGCTGTTGAAAGATTTTCTGATTCCTGTGTACATAAAATAACTACACCAAACATCGGAAAAGAAAAGGAAACTGAATTTTCCCAGAGCTAGCACTAAGTAAAGAGATTGCTGCATTGTCCCATTTTCTCTCACTACACAGCTTTTTTGAAAACAAAGAGTGCAGTGCAATATTTAAATCCATACAAAACCACCAAAATCAGAAACATTCTCAGTTTCCCACCATCGGCATGAGGCACCATCCAGTGCTGCAAACTTTACTTATAAACTGCAACTTAAGCCAAAAGTGTTTAAGAATTTCTCCTTTTCTAAAAGACAAAATGCATTTTTGATATGAAAAAAGATATTTTGCATCATTTTAATGCTGAATTCTCAAAAGTGTTTCTGCCCTTCTTCACCTGGCTGGCAGCTAAAGTGAATTAAAAAGCTACAATGAACACATAAATGAGCTAGTGAAATAAACAATCAGCTGAGAAAAGACACTTGAACAAAGAGGAAAATAAAGAGGAAAACAGAAGAAAACCCCACAGTGCATACCTGGGTCTCTATTATCAGTGGAAAAGGCTTTATTTCTTTGCAAGGGCAATGGCAAGGTAGAACTGCTGCAAAGTAATGAAAGAAAAATACTTTCCGTATGGGACCATGAAAGCATTAACATAACAGGCAAAGCACATTATGTCCTGCCCTTGGCAAATGTCTTGTTGGCTACTCTGGACTGTGACCCAGCAAAAATAAGCAGTCCAAATGAATTTTTTCCTAGGTAATATACTGCTTCATTTACTACATGCAGTAGTGGACTGTTTCCTCAAGAGTCAGCATGGAGGCTGACCAAACATTGCACTGAAGAAATAGGAAAACCCTGTGCTGGACCCAGACTGCACACAAAAATGAGCTGAAGTGTTGCTTGGTGCTCTAAAAAACTTCCAAGTACTTTTGATCCATTTGGTTTTTGAAAAGGCAGTGCTCTCAGTAGAGGGGAGACAAGGGGAACCTGATCGTGTCCCCCAGCACAAGCACGCTGACATTGACATGGTTTAAGATATGTTTTTTCTCCTCATATCTCATTACTGCTGCTTTTATTCGTGATTTCCTAAGCTCAGAAAGTTTAAATTGGATTTTAAATCTGTCTTCTTTATTCAAGAGCCTCTACATGTGGAGGCAACCCCCCCCCCCCCCCCCCC
>VXAC01003946.1:372389-434132 GCA_013399225.1 Rhipidura dahli
CGGGGCGGGCGGGCAGCGGGGTTCGGGGTGCGCCGAGCGGGGCCGGGGGGGCGGCGGGGACCCCGACGGAGGCGGCTCCCCCGCGGGCTCATGGGCAGGTGCCCCAGTGTCCCCAGGCAGGTGGCAGAGCGCTGCTTGTGCACACCTGTGGAAGTGGGGTTTTTTCCTCCCAAAAACCCACTGGCTGAGATTATATTTGGTGCCCAAGTGTCCGTTTTGGCCTCTCGTGCTGTCACTACCTGCCTTTTTTTCCCAATCAGAAGAGTGTGTGTGTGGATTTGACAAAAGAAGAATGCAGGCAAATTTTTCTTGCCGATTTATTTTCCGACTGTCGTGACATTCCTTTTTTTTATGGTTTTGCCAACCATGCAACGGTCGGTGGAGAAGAACAAGCCTTGGCGTCGTTTTGTTTTAATTAATGTTCCTTTGCTGGTTTTGCTAAGCGGTTATTAACTTAGATGTAATTGCTTCACTGATAAATGGCAGTGTAAAAGCTCGGGGCAGTCAGGGATGCAAAGGTATGCAGAAGGGATGCATAGCTTTGCTCAGCTTTAGGGCAGTGTTATTTTGAAGCAAAGCTAAGAGGATTGCTATAGGGCTTGAAACCAAAGATTGAGTTGGTGCTGCATTTCGTCCCTGGTTAAGGGGAAACATTTTTGCCCTTTAAGGAAGCTGTACTGGGAAACTGGTTCACTGCAGGAAATCTTTACAACTAAAGTTTTAGTTGATAAATCCGCACTGATTATGGCTGGTAGAAACAGGACAAGTGTGTGTGGCATTGGTTTATAGGTTCAGAAGTAAAGAAAGGGGGGAAAGATTTCTAAAATTATGGCACCTTTTCTAAGTTTTTATAGTCAAAATTAATGCAATATGCACTGTTCCAGTGACTTTAATACTCACAAAAGATCGTGCCTGCCGTTCGCAGTTTGGCAAGACATCCCCTTTGCACTGGAGTCTGAGAAGGTATTTTGGTGTAAAAGCTCTGTTTAAGAGGAAAGGAAGGTCTGTTAATCTAATCACTTACAGAGATTAATACTATTGTAATGGGGATTAATATGAACATGACGTTAATGCCAATATCAGAAAACCTTTAACCTCTGTATGTAGAAAGGGCTGAAAGAGGTCAAGATACCAAAAAGAGGTAACACAGGCAACCCTTAAGCATCACTATTGCAGGATGTTTCCCTCGGATGGAGAAGTGCTGTTCCTCAGACCTTCTTTTGACCCAGTCCCATGGAGGCAGAGGGATTTGCCAGTTCCTCCAAAGGGATAGGAGAGCTGGCTGGCCTCCACTGTCATCAGTCCCTCTGTGGCCAAGTGTAGAAGCTGAGAATGTAGTTTCCAGGACTGGACAAGGAACTGTGGTCTCTGTGCAGGCGGGCACAGAGTGGTTGTTGGTGGAAACCTTTTAGATCCCTTGAATCTATTGTTTAGCTGTTCTTTCAGGTCAGGGTGAATCTGTTCTCAGAGTAAGAAAACTATAGTTACAAAGTATGTAGAATGTTACAATGTATGTTAAATTTTCAAGAAGATGACAACACTTGACATCAAGGTCCTTGCCACCCTCTTCCCCAAATGCTTGTGCATTGAAACTGTGTGTTGGGTAGCATGTTCCACTTGGCCAAGGAAAGAGTTTCCAAGGTGCCTTGTGCACAATGAAAGAACCATCAGGTCTTTTTGGACGGAAGAGCCCTGTCCCAATCCTTCTGGCCAGGTTGTTTATCAGTAGGGGAAAGTTCTTGGCTTCAGTGTTTCTCAATAGCATCTCTAAATGCTGTGGGGCCAGGTTCTGGTACCCAGGCACAATGTGAATGAAAGGCAGGCTGGAGGGAGAGTGATGTACCCCCCCAGCATGGACCAGGCAGGCTGGGTCGGGTCAGAGGGGCAGCTGCTGCAGTCAGGGGTGCTTTCAGTAGGTAGCCTAGCCCAGACTCCCCTGCTTGTGGTTACAGCTCTGCAGGGAGGCTGTGAGCAGCTGACTGTGGGTGTGTGTGTCCCTTCTTCACCCTAACCCTTCCCCTGTGGGGGAGTGCACTTCAGGGCTGAGGTGTGTCACTCGTGGCTTAAAGAATTTCTGTCTCAACAAGCAGACAAATCTACCTCAGCCCTTGTCTAGCCTCTCCCTTCCCTCCTCTTCCTCTTTGCCCACACTTACATGTCTACGGTGGATCCCATTCCCTGTGACTGCCAATGAGGGAACTTCCTGACTCCATCCTCAGGTGGGGACTCAGAAGACACAAAACAGGGCAGCTCTGGTTTCCTGTTTTCAGTGAAGTGAGCAGAAACAGTAACCCTATAAAGATACATGTAGTGACAATATGTTGCTCTCCTCAAAATGGTGGAACATGATTGGGAAATTACTAAAAATATTTCTGTTGTCCCAGGGAAATGTGGCTCTGCTCCACTATTCCCTCACACAGAGGGAGAGGATTTGCTTCACAGAGCAGTTTCTCTTCTATGGAAATATTTTTTTTGGTCAAATCAGGAACCTCTAAGTGTTGCTGGACTTCGTATCCACAGAGACTGCTCAGGTCTTCCAGGGGATCAAAGGCAAAACTAGGGGGAAAGAAATCAGGGTGTCACTGTGCTTTGAGCAACCTTGTCTATGTGATGCGTCCCTTCCCATGGCAGGGGTTAGGAACTAGATGACCTCTGAGGTCCCTCCCAACCCAAACCACCTGATGACTCTATGATTCTACACCAATTGCTGGAGTTCTCCAGTGGAGTGCAGGAGAAGCCCTTCGTTCTTCAGAAGCAGTGTCCTAGTTCAGGTCAGGGGTGCTCAGGAGATGGTTCTCCTTGACCCTCATTTTGGATTGTATCACGGCTTGGACTGTCCTCCCCGGATTGCTGTGGGATGGCACAGCAGCAGGGCTGCCCCGATGGCTTTCAGGCCATCACTCAGCACAAATGGTGTCCAGAGAAAATTGCTTGTGCTTCCCTTCCACCTTTATGCACTCATGTAGAAGAAATCTATTTGGCCAGCTGTTATTAAGTGCTAAGCCCCACATTCTGTATGCCAGCAAAAATGCTATTCCTGTCTGTGGGACTTAAAGTCATTTCAGGTTTACTTTTTTGTGCCACTGGTCATTTACTGATGGAACTGTGGAAATTTACTGATGAAACCACCTCCCCAAAAGAGGACATATCATTTTCCATGTTTCCAACAGTGGATCTGATGACCTTTTGCAAGAACAGAGCTGAACAAAAATTCAGTTATGAGCTAAAAGAGGGTATTAGAGCTTAGGAAGACATACAAAAGCAATGGGTGTGTACTTTTGGAAGGAATCTGTGCCGTATCTGTAAGGCAAACTCTTACACTCCACGTGATGCAGACTGCAAAATGCCACCAGAGGCATTTATTGTGAAAGTGGCAGTCCCCAGAACTTTGCATGTATATTTTTTTCCATAGTGTCATATGATATATAAATGCCTCCTAACTCTTTGTAAGCATGAGGCAAGTGTGAGAGAAGTGAGGCAAGAAAGATGGAGCTCTAACGAGATTAATTTGAATGCAAGACAAAACACATTTGTTAAAAAAAAAAAAAACAACCCACCTTGAAATAGGTTTCTATTGGAATGCTGCTAAACATGACTTTATGAGTAATGCATGTTTGTCTTCTTGTCTGTTTAAAACACATGGCTTTTTGCTGCTTGGGAGCTTCATTTGGGTGGTTGGTATGTACATGACAAGTTTCCTGCAGGAGCTGGTGCAAATACAGACAACAAACATTCGGATAAGGACAGGTTTTAGTCTTGAGTGGAGGACTATGAAGAAATAGGCAGCTCCCTTTTACACTCCTCTTCATTATCATAGAATCACAGAATGTTTTGGGTTGGAAGGGACCTTAAAGACCATCTAGTTCCAACTCCCCTGCCATGGGCAGGGACACCTCCTACTGTAAAGGTTGCTCAAGTCCACATCCAGCCTTCAACGCTGCCAGGGAGAGGGCATCCACATCTTCTCTGAACAGCCTGTTCCAGTGTCTCACCACCCTCATAGTAAATAATTCCTTCCTAATATCTAATCTATGTCTCCCCTTTTTCAGTTTCAAGTCATTTCCTCTTGTCCTGTCACTACACATTCTTGTAAAAAGTCCTTCTCCAGCTTTCCTGTAGGCCCACTTTAGGTTCTGGAAGGCTGCTGTAAGGTGTCCCCTGATCCTTTTCTTCTTCAAGCTGAACAAGCCGTATAGGACCAATATAGTCTTGCTTTCTTGAAAGCAAGGAAAAGGTCTAGTTCCTCCTACAGCCAAATGTTCTACAGAGTTTGAATCTAGGATCTAAGCAATAGGAGGTTAGACTTGGTGAAAATGTTGATTTCAACCTTTCATACTTCCTAATGCTCCTGTCAGCCTAATGGGACTAATAGAGCCTCTTGCTTTTCCACAGTACTGGTGTAAACTGTGATATTTTTTTCCCCCCCTATATTTTTGTTTTAAAAATGTGTGCCAGCTGGCTGGTTGCTGTGTGAACTGAAACAATCTGTGCTGTAGCTGGCCTGCCCAATTCGGTGAATTATTTAGTGAGAAAGGTTATTCATTCAGCAGAACTGAGCAGTCCTCCAGTTCATGCTGTTTATAATTGAAAATGATTTCTGAGTGAGTGAGTTAATTATTTCTTGCTGTCTCACTACCCTCTACCTATTTTAAAACTGTGTATTGACCTTCAGGAAAAACTGAATTTCAGCCCTGTGGTTACTTGCAAATGCTGGATATTTTGGCTGGGGTGAATATTTACTGATTTTCCTAGGAGGTTCAGACATAAATAAAAGTTTAGAGGACCTCCGGGTAAACATGTTCATGGTTCAGCACTTTAATGTGTCAATTAGCTAACTAACACTGTCAATAAATTGGACCTGTCAAAAATAATAGCTTCCTTTCCAGTCTTCATCTCGTGCTTTACCTGTCTGCTACAAGAAATACATTACACACCACCTAAAGCAGCGTAAGCCAACTTTTCCATGCCTATAGCAAAAACTAACAAATCAAGGATGCTGCCTTCAAACCCGGGTCTTGCACAAATTCCTCTCTCTCTTACATTCCAATGTGTGAGCCATATGACAGTCACACTTACTTCACTGACTCTGTATTTCTTTAGCAGGTGGGCTACAGAAGCAAGTTGCAAATGAGAGAAGTCCATCTGTGTGCCAGCAGATGTAGATAAATGCCAGTAGGTTGTGTTCACAGATGGGCACCGCAGCTCACAAGTTCCATAGGCCTGCTAAATCAGAGTGTTATGTGCTACAGATTGCTTTGTTGCACAAAGCTGTGAATCACTGGGGGATATAAAACATTGTCCAAGCGTGGGGCAGTCATCCTGTAGCTGATACACCTTCAGCAGTGGCTGAAGGAGGTGTCAGTAAGGATAGCAAAAGGTGGCCAAGTGTCTGTGGTAGCCATCTGCATCTCAAAGCAAAGCCCTGCCAGCCAGACACAGATTTGTCTGTCATGAATGTATCCAATCTCTTTTTGAGTCTCTGTAAACCCTCAGTGTCCACACATCCTGTAGAAGGGAGTTCCACAGCTTCATTTTACAAACAAGCACACCTTTTGTTTTGAATCTCTACCTTCTGTTTTCATTAGATATCCTCTAGTTCCTGCTTTAATATAGTGCTTTCTTACATATTAAAGATTTTATGCAGGGTTTCGTGGGGGTTTTTTGTTTATTTATTATTACATAAAATTTGGTGTAATAGGCAATGACAGTGTGGTTTAGCTCTTGACATTTCCACCCACTGGAGATCAAAGCACAAAGAATGAATACCCTAATAGTGGGAGTTCATTTTAATGAGATGTAACAACAGGTTATGAAGAAAAACATCTTGTGATGGTTATTCAGCTGTGTAAGATTGCAGCGTTCCACCCCGTAAGCAGCGATATGAGATTATCACAGTCTTTCAATTACAAGATATTCCCGGAAGGGAGAAGAGGCCAAGCAGCCCATTGTCCCTTTGAAGGGCCCTGCTCTGGGAGGTCCCTCTGCACAGCCAAATTGTTTGTGGCTGAAGCCAGGTGCAAGCTCTTTGTCCAGGTTTAAATATGTCAGAGGTTTGCTTTATCCCAAGGGACTACTGCTGTCCATGGAGCTGAGTGTGTTGCTGACTTCCTTGCAGAATGAGGGTCTCCTTGGCACATCCAGATCAAATCAGTGGCACATCCAGGCAAGCCCAGAAACGCCCAGGACCCCAGCCAGGGTTGCTGCTGCTGCCAGCCTCAGTGCCAGTCATATTATATCTGCGACACACATGCACAAGGGGGCTGATGTAAGGCTTGCTTTGTGTGCTCAGGGTGGCTCTGCAACCTGTGACAGCCGCTCATCGGAGCTGCTCTTCTAAACCTCAAGGGTACAACCTCTTGCAGATGCTATACCCAGTGCCAGGGGATGATGTTTTGGAGCCCTGAGTGCTGTAGTAGGTTTCTTACAAGCTGGGCTCAGGTGATGATGCCCCGTGAAGGGCACACCTCACCTAGGAGAACACAGCCAGTGGTACAGTGATACTGTTCCAGCCAAAGCCTGATTCCGTTTACAGCAGTGAGTGCCTGATGCTGCACAGAGAAAGGGGAATTATAGCCAAACCCCTCATGGTCCCAGTTCTCATATTAGCCTTGCTTTTTCTCGCACAGGTTACATCCAAGCCTGCAGAGGGTTGATGATTTCTGCTGTCTGCCTGGGCTTCTTCGGTGCTGTTTTCGGACTGGTTGGGATGAAATGTACGAAAGTCGGAGGCTCTGATCAGACTAAAGCAAAAATAGCTTGTTTAGCTGGACTGCTTTTCATACTCTCTGGTAAATATACCTTATTTCTATCAGTTTGCATATTTGAAGTCATACTGGAGCCACTTCTTTTCCACAGAAACCTGTGCACAATCCTCCATGACTTCGTTGACTTCAGGGTCAGGCCCAAAGCTCTGCTGCCAGCTCCACTGAATGGTTTGTCTTATGCTTTTCAGGGCTGTGCTCTATGACTAGTTGTTCCCTGTATGCAAACAGGATTACGTCTGAGTTCTTTGACCCTTCTTTTGTTGCACAAAAGTAAGTACTTTCCTATACCCATAAATCTTTCAAACAAGTAGACCTTACATTTCCTACTGCACACCAGAGCCTGTTTAGATAGAGAGCAGCTGCTTCTCCCTTTGGGCAGAGGAGGAGAGTGGGCTGCAGTTTTACTTAATCACGATTTCTAACTGGAGTAACCAGGTGCTGAAATCCAGTGAACAAACACTGTGCTGTGGAGTGACTGCTCTGCAATCCGTGTGCTCAGCTCCACTGCGGGCTGGCAGGGCAGCTGGGGTTAATTGGGAGCGAAGCCTGCCTGGATGCCAGAGGTGCAGCAAAAGGATTGCACAAGACAGAGGGGCTCTTTAGGTGCATCATTTGATAGGGAAGGGAGAAAAGTATTTCCTTGAGCCTGTGATAGAAGGTGGTTTCCATAAAGGTGTCTGGCACTGCGCAATCTTGACTCCTCTCGAGGAGAGGTTTCTCTGGGCTTGGTGGAATTTTGCTGACAGATTTTCAAATCCAGGTGACTGAAATCTGGATCATAAACCTTATCAGAAACCCACACTCTTATAAGCACTAACATAAATGCTTTGCCTATACTTGCAATTAAACTTAAGGGTGTGAGTATTTATAGAATGTTAGGATCCATACCAGAAATAATGATCATCCCTAAAGACTCCCTTTAAAGTTGTGCAAATTCTCAGGACCTGCAAAAGAAGGTCCACAAACCAGTGCTTGGATTTTGGGTTGACATCTTAACTAGCAAGTCTTAAAATGTTGGCTGTAAATTATAGCATCATAGACTTTCCTGTTTTGCCTTCATCCATGATGGAAACTCTTCTTTAACGGCGAGGATTTTAAAGTTTTCTTGGCAGTGATTCCAGTATATGTCAAACACTGGGTATACATTTCCCTGAAACCCAAGTAAGGGATCAGTTAGGAACCCTGAGCCCTTATGTTTCTCTTTGATAGAAAGAAAATAGTCTGAATAAATAAATAAAGAAAATAGTCTTAATAAATAACACTGAAGGGATCTACATTCGCAGTAGGGTTGACACTGCTCTTCCTGTGTTGAAAACAAGTTTGTACTAGTTTTCTCCATAATTCCCCTATAGCTTCTGTTTATTTGATACAGTGAAGACAGGATCAAAAGGCCTCCAAAATAAAGAAGGAATGTGAAGTTGTGTGAAGAAAATGGAGCCTGGCCATATAGACAGAAGTTAATTATTTATCAGGGTTACTGTTCTTAGTGAAAAATACCATGCTTGTTGCCAGAAAGTCCTTTTCTTACACTGTATTCCTACACTTGTTTGCTGCAAAAGAGCGGGCAGACCTCACTGTGGAATTTTACTGTGAAGGAATGAGAAATCCATTTTAAATATTGAAATAATGGTAGTAAAACATCCTCTCCTTTTTTCTGGACAACGAGCATAACTCACCTGTGGGCAGACATAATCATTTCCTCAAGAGAGGAAATCCAGAAGTTTTGAGTTGTGCACAATGCATGTAGCTCATGGCATGACCTTGCATCAGACTGAGCTAATGATGACATTCAGTTCCTTCCTCTCTCTACCAATGTAAAATTTCCTTTTTGTTGCCATCTGTGAACTCTTACTTTGTTACACATTGCAGGAGCATCTAATATGCTTTGCTGATGTACTGTGGAAAGTTGGTATTGTCGTATGGTCTCTTCACTGAGAGAGGGTTTCAGCCTTTTGCCTTTTGCTGCACATTTCTCTCCTGAAGTTATTCTGTCAGTGTCAAAGACAGGCTGTTGGTGGGAAACAAATGACACAAGATGTTCAGCATCTTGTTTCAGCTATTAGGATTTCCCTTCAGCCTCCTTTACTACTTTTAATTTAAAAAAACCCTAATTCTTACAGTCTTTGTCATTTTTGTCCCTTGCCACAGTTTGAACTCACATAATCATATCATTCTTACTGATAAATGGGGTTGTTTATCCAAATTATCTGTCCAGCTTCTCATTCTCAGTTACAGAGAATTGCTTCCCTTCGGCTTTCTTGTCCCTGAATAGATAGTACATAGTTCACAGAGTCTCCATTTTGATAGATTTAAATCTGCTCTTTATTTTCCAAGGATTGTAAGAATCAGACAATCAATGTGTTCGTTTCCCCTGGGTACTTGTACGGATTTGGAAGGAAGGTATGAAGGTCTGCACTTCATGTAAGCTGATGTCCAGTCAGCTGATGAAGCTTCCACTTGTTTGCTTGGAAGTTTACTTCATCCTCTTAATGTGTGTGACAAACAGAATATTTTTCTTCTGTACTGATATTGTACTTTAGTTCTTTCACTGAACTATGCCTCCCCAGATTTGGGAAGAATTAGAAAAAAATCTTTTAGCCTGCTTGGTTACTGAAGGTGGCTTTCAGTTCTCTGCAGTTGAATTCACATGGTCCTGAGTGGTCACCACCTCAAAGCCTCTTCATCAACTTCTCACCCTGGCCTGAGCTGCCAGTGATCTCCAGTCAGATGGGTTTCACTGATTGGAGACAGTGGATATGCAGCCACAGACTTCAGACAGTGACTGCTTTGGTTCCTGCAGCCTAAAATTTTAAGACTAGAGGAGTGTGTTTCCTGCAAACTTTTCCACGATAAAGAGGGAAGGGGGAAACAGAAAGTGCAGAAATTTGTTCTAAAAAAGCCTATCTCCTTTTTCTCTTTTTCTGGAGGTACCAATGTTTATATATAAAGGGGGGGTTTTTTTCATAGGGTAAGGTTTTTTTGCATACTGGATTTTGGTGGGTGGTTTGAATTGGCTTTTTTAATGCTGAGAAGATCACATAATCATAGGATTCCAGGTTGGAAGAGACCTCAAGGAGTATCTGATCCAGTCTTTCTTGGCCATGGCACAGTGTAGACAAGATGGCCCAGCACCCTGTACAGGAAGATGTTAAAAAAGTCCAGTGTTAGGGAATCCACTACTACCCTGGGGAGGTTATTCCAACAGCTGATTGTTCTCACTGCGAAAAATTGTCCTCCTGTGTCCAGTTGAAATCCCCAGGTGTAACCTGTACCCATTATCCCACACCTTTTCCATGTGACTACTTGTAAAATGGAGTCTCCATCTTCTTTTTAGCCACTGTTCAAATATGGAAACATGATGATAAGGTCTTCCCTAAGCCTTTCTTTCTCAAGGCTGAAGAAACCCAGTTCTCTCTGCCTTTTCCCACATGACAGGTTTCCCAGTCATCTTTGTGGCCCCTCTCTGGACTGTCTCCAGCTTGTCCACAGCTTTTCTGGATAGCAGGGACCAAATCTGAGCACAATATTCCAGGTGTGGCCTGACAAGCACTGAGTAGAGTGGGATAATGATTTCTTCTTGGTCACTTACCCAGGTGTTCCTGCAGGGTGGCTCACCTTTCTGAAGTGTCCCCTTCCCCACTCACTTTGGTATCATTGGAAAACTCCATCAAGGGTACACTTGATCCCATCATCCAGATCACTTACAAAGATTTTTAATAGTGTTGGGTCCAATGTTACTCGCTAGGGAAGTGCACTTGTGACATGCCAGTTTTAACAGGAGCCAAAAGAGAGGTTGGATAAAATCCAGGGAGACATACAGATGCTGATATGCAATTTAGAATCTTGGGTTTTCCTCCTAAGTAGTAGTATAAATCAGAAAGGTTGTTTTCTCTGTTTGAAGATGTGGAGGAAAGACCATTTAGGTCAGGTCTGCAACTCATTACTCTGGCAGTCACCCAAGCAGGGCTGTATACACAATCTGTTTAATCATGGTATAGTAACAAATGCTGCTTCTAAAGGTCAAACAATCCCAGCTACAAAGGCTGAACCCCATGTCTTCTGTCCCAACTAGTGGGCACCAGTCAGGTACCCTTTTTCTACCCAATTCTATCAAATCTACTCTTGAGTTCTCTTCTGTATGACTGAAGACCTTCAGGAAGGGAGGATGGTGCTTGGTCTCCTTAAATCCCTCAGCCTCTGGCCAACCATTTTGTGTTGTTAGATAAAAATGTGGAAACTTGTGTTTCCCACTTTCTAGGCAAATGGTCTTGGCAAACAAGTTGTTACTGCAACAGCCTTCCTGGATCTTGGTCCAGCTCTGTTCTCCAGCACTGTGGTGATCTGCATCAAATTCTGTGGGGAGCCTAATCCTGGTCCACATGCCTTGGGTATGCTCTGGCAGTTCTGGAGGGATCCCAAGATGGGGCTTACCTCACACTTGAGCTAGTCCCTTTGATCTGCCTTTGCAGGTCAATAAAAGAGGTGCCTTGAATGTGCTTTAGAAGTGCACTTTGTGAGTATTTCTTGCATGTTGACTGTAATGGCATCTTAGGTGATGAGCTCTGGTTTAGATCTCTGCTTCTAATCAGAGAACTGCTGGTCCTTGGACTGACAGAAATCTCCTTGAGTCATGTAAAAACTGTAGCACATGGTTGGAAATTCGAGGATAGGTAGAATTAAAGCTTTAGGGGCAGATTTTGAAGTGAAACAGGACTGGGTACAGGGTTTTTCTGGGTGAAAGGAGTGAAAGGTGGAGGTTCCCAGCAGTTTAAGTTTGGGGTTGGGTCCGTAAGCCCCATGCTGGTTTTGAGGAAGGGTTCTAAAGCAGACTCAGTTGATTTCAGTCTGAGCTTTTTGTCTCCATAGAGGGAGCCTGAACAAAGAAATCCCTTGGCCTTTATCCCCTCACAGTCTGTGCACCTGACTCTCACGTGCTCTTTGTGAATCTTGCATGTGCCTCTTGGTCCAGTGGTGATTTATGGTCTGGGGTTTTCTAACACCTCACTGGATTCTTTCTCCATGTCCATGTGGGCAGACCATTAATTGTTCTTATCTTGCAGCTTGGGCCAGCCTTTGGGCCTACCAGGGTCTTAGCCTGGTTATTTTCAGATAAGGGTTTTCTCTGTTTATTCCTCTGCTTGGCCTTTCCTTCTAACAAACACAGTTCATTTAAAGTTCACCTACTTTGTGTGAACAGGGCACACTTCACACTAAGCTGTAAGAAAATTACAGTTAAACTTAAGCCTACATGATTATTCTATAAGTAAACTTAATTTAACCCCCAATAGCTGGGCATGGAGAATATTTGGGGGGATCAAATCCTTTTTTTAGCAGAGGATAATAAATAAAATCTCTACTTCAATGATGTGATCAGTAAAGGAAAAAGGAGCATAGAAGTTGAAGCAGTAGTGAGGCCATGAAGAGTCAGGTGCAAGTCCCAGGAAGTGTTCTACCTCTGAGCTCCAGTGTTTCTATTGCTTTTTGGCACTAAACCCCTGGGTCACAAATTGCTCAAGCCTGGGTGTCCATAGCTTCTAGCAAAGATATCATAAGTAGGTTTTTTTCCCTGGGTAGCTATTTCTTTTTTTCCAAAGTCTGTTCTTTACCTCTGGCTAGGCTCTCAAGAAAATATGGGAAAATGATTTTGTAGTTCCTCAGCCACATTTCACCTTCTTGTGACCTATTCTAGAAATCACTGTGTCATTTTTGGGGTGTCTGGGCAATTTTTGGTTGTTTCTGCAGTGCCATTTTGTAAAGATACAAGTTTTTCAGTACAGGTGACAGGTATTTTCAGTTAGATATTTTGGTAACATGGAATTAGGGCCTGTGCACATGGAAATGCTCAGAGCTGGCTGAGAAGTGCAAATACACAGTGCTGCAGTTGCACAGGCAGGCTGTCAAGCAGGGGTTTTTATCTGGCTGCTCCATCACAGTTTACAACAAACCAACTTAGTAGCATCTGCTAGAACAGCACAGACACCTGGTTGATAACAGTGGCTGGATGGGGGAGAGGGGCCTGTGTTTTCCATGCAGGATCCCAGAAGTCCAGAGGAGATAAAGGTCTCCTCAAGGGGAAACTGCAGCAGAGAAGGAGCTAGAGGCACTCAGTGTGTTTTAAAGGTGAAGAATAAGAGGCTGTGGAGACTGTTGGGCTGCAGCCCAGTGCAGGTTATCCTATAAGTGCTTTAAGAGTGGTACCCAGGCAAAGAGCTGGGGAATGGAGTGGACAAGGGGCAGCCATGGCTTGCTTGCTGCATGTCTTGAAGCTCCAGCGCTGAGGGGAAAGAAAAGAATCTCTTCCCAATGTCCTTCTTTCCCTTTGTTTACTATTGTTGATTCAGAAATGTGGACTAAGCTTCGTGGGATAATGCTCCCAAAGCACCACTGTCTCCTCTCAGAGACAAAGGGAGCAGTTCCTGGCAGCAAACAGTTTGTGGCTGGCCCAGGCAGCAGAGGGACCATTGCTGGTGACAGGGAGCTCTGCCCACAGATGTGTGGGGGAGCAGTTTCTTCCTGACAGAATCCAGCCACAGGGACTAGAGAAGGAGAAAGATGCTGGAACATGCACCTGTGTGTGCATATGCTTGTACCAGACACACCTGTGTTTGTGTATTCACATACTGCCCATATGTGCATGGATATTGCATGTGCATATTATGTGTACATACAAAACCCTCATGTTTCAAGCAGGCTGCTGTGTGGATAACGAGGGAGGGAGTCAGACAGACCCTGAAAGGGAAACTTAAGGAGGGTTGTAGGCAGAATTTGTGGTCTCTGGCTCAGCAAAAGTCCCAGCCCGGTTTGGTTTGGGAGCAAACGGAAACAAAACTGAAATGGAGGAGCTGGTGCTATAAACAGGTCAAAGAAAGATGTAACCCCACAGCAAAGCAATCCAGGAGGAGATGTGCAAAGGCCAGGCCTTTCCCTAACCCTAACCCCTAACCCTAACCCTGGCTGTGCAGGGAGAGAAGCATTGCCCAAGTGTACTGCAGGGACAGAGTCTGCCTCCTGAATCAGAGGGAAATAATGAAAACAATGTGGGTGAGTGGCAGAGCTGCCAATTTTGTGGTGGATAATGTTTGTGTCAATGGAAAATTATTCAAGAAAAAGAAAATACTTAGTTATTGTATTCTCGAAATAACCCTGTTAAAAGCATGTGTTTTTTGTTAAATACATTTATTGACTTCTTGTAGGTATGAATTAGGAGCAGCTTTGTTCATTGGATGGGCTGGAGCTTCACTCTGCATAATTGGTGGCATTATATTCTGCTTCTCAATTGCTGAAAACAGTAATTCTGCAAGGTAAAACACAAGTTGTACTCGCTGAAAGAAATCAATACCTAGGCATTTGTACCTGCTAGGTGTATGCAGTTTGATTACTGTTCCAAAACACTTTGTAATGATATTCAGAGAGCATTGTGTGGATAAAAGAAAATAAGGGGATTTAAGGCTAATGCTCTGTTCATCATGAATGTAATTAAGAAAAGCTATTGACTCAGAACAAATACTTGTGATATATATATATTTCATAAATTTACTAGAGCATTCACTGATGTAGGAAAAGTGGCCAGGTCACTTTACAGGCATGAATAGACAAGTTTCTTTGATCTCAAATCATCATATCAAAAGTGAGCGGTGGTGCCAGTGGGATCTCCAGCAGCTGATGAGGGGTGATAATGAAGAGGAACAGCTGTAGGGGGTAACTATTCACCTAGGATCTGCCACAACTTTAATTCCTTGATGACTGTGCCCTAACTAACTCAGCTGTGAGCAAGGGATGTGGTACAGAAAAGTGCACTGCAAAGACAGTCATGGCTGGAGTGGCCATGTCAGACTAGAATGGGACCACACAGAATAGGAAAGTGCTCCCTCCTCTGAAATGTGTAGGTACATTCCCACACATTTCTTCTAGCTTTATTGCCACAATGATGCAGAGATGTCACTTGTCTGTGGGATGAGCCGTAAATGGTTGTTTTTTTTCTCCTCAGGAGGGGCTATGCCTATAATGGAGCCACATCTGTGATGTCATCTCGTACAAAGGTCCACAACAGTGTCCCTGACAAAACCCCACCCAAGCACTTTGACAAGAACGCTTATGTTTAGTTGCACTCCTGGAAGACTCAAAGCGTTTTAAACATGATTTTGTACGTTTCATTCAGAGTGATTCCCCTCACCCCAACCCCAATGTACTTACCACTAAGACAATGACTTTTAAAAATATTAACTTGCAGCTTTTTACATATTGATGTAAATTTTATTATATAATATTTTAAGATTGATGTTGGTCTTGTAAAGTTTATACCTGGAAATCACGAGCTGATGTTGCATTCTTGGAAAAAAAAATAAATGAGGTATTTACTAATTCAGTCTGTCATGTCAGCTGCTTATGGGAATGGCATCACACACATCATATTGGCATATTGCAGGAATTTCTGACATGGGTTCAGTGCTGGACAGAACAGTCAATTGGAATAAGAAGAATTAGAATAAGAAGAGACTGCGTGAAAATAAGTCTGGGATTTGGGGAAACAGGAGCGAGTACTGATCGTATTCTGAGCCAATTGTTAGCAAAACCAAACGTGTCACGAGGGAGGCTCCCGGCCGGCCTCAGCAGAGGATGTGCTGCAAAGGACCATGACACGCCCTGCTGGTGACAAGGCACCTCCAGGGGTTGTTTTCCCTCCCTCCCTCCGGGCGGGGTGCTGGGACACCTTCGGCTGAAAACATCTCAAAGCCACCGACTTGCAAAAGGGAAGAAGAAAAAAACCCCAAGCAATTGCAGCTGGTCGGCTCTGCCAATGGCATTCCGGAGGGGCTGACCACATGAAGGCAGCCTATACTGAACAGCACAATTTTAAATATTCCCGATTGAATTACAGCAGTTTAAAAATTCATATAGTATTTTTGCTTTGTCTGTCCATAGACATGTGATGACTTTTGAGGGAGTATTTGTACAAGTCTATAAAAGAGAACAGATTACAGATAATCACAAAATGCTTTCTAGCCTGAGTCCCTAAAATCAGACACAAACTCAGGTTTGTCGTGAAGTTTGAACTGATGGATCTTTGAAGTTACAATACAAATTGGTTATTTTGGGAAAACAGTGCAGATATAAAAAATGAATAGACCTATTTAATAATGGCACAGTATAGAAAAATTTTTGTATCTGATATTATATAAATTACATCAGAGCTAAAAAGTCTCTCGAGGTTCTTTTTGTTTTACATTATTTTTGTACTTCATTTAAGTTGAAACACCATTGTGTTTTTTTAAGAAGGCAGCCAAAACAGACAAACCAGAAATATCAAGTACTTCTGCAATGGCAGATCAGTTCTTTCCTTGCTGTGGCTTGACATTTTAATTTTTTTTCCAATTGTGCTTTTATACTAAAAAAGACTCAAGTCCAATACAAAAAAAAAAAAAAAAACACAAAACCCTAACAAACCAACTTCCCCATACAGGAGGCATTTAATAATGATCAGTTTTAGAGCTGAGGTTTTTTTATTTTCATTTGGTGTTTATTGTAAACCATGGTAGAAACTTAACAGTTTAATACATGGACGTATTTTGTTTAAAATGTTGACAATTTTATATAAACTTCATGATAAAATACAAGAAAATATGCATCAAAAATTGTATAAAGTAAAACTCTGCAGTATATTCTGTTCATTGGTTAACAGGCTTTCTTGCAAGACCAGTTTCAATCTTTAATGTAAACATTAGAGGCAAATTCTTCACCTCAGTGAAATGAAAGAGACTTTTACCACTGAACTCATGAGTGTGCTGGTTTTGGCTGGGGCAGAGTTAATTTTCTTCACCGTGGCTGGTATGGGGCTGTGTCTCGGATTTGTGCTGGACACAGAGTTGATGATACAGAGATGTTTTTGTTATTGCTGAGCAGGGCTTGCACAGAGCCCTTTCTAGCTTTCATAGCTCCACACTGGTGAGGAAATTGGGGATGCTTGGGAGGTTGGGAGGGGACACAGGTAGGACAGGTGACCCAAACTGACCAAAGGGACATTCCAGACCATATGACATCATGCTCAGTATCTACAATGGGGGAAGAAGGAGGAGGAGGAAGACATTTGGAGTGATGGTGTTTTTTCTTCTCATGTCCCCATTACATGTGATGGGGCTCTGCTCTCCTGGAGGTGGCTGGACACCTACCTGCCCATGGGGAGCAGTGAATTAACTCCTTGTTTTGCTTTGTTTGTGTGTGTGGCTTTTGCTTTCCCCATTAAACTGCCTTGATTTCAACCCAAAAGTTTTCCCATTTTTACTCTTTCAAGTCTTTCCCCAGTTCCATCAGTGAGGGAGTGAGTGAGTGGCTGCATAGGGTTTGGCTGTGGTTAAACCACCACAAAGAGAAAGAAGAACTACTTTGTTTCCAAATAGACATGACCAGTAATGCATATTTCAGTATTCTTTTTCAGAGTCAGACTGAAAGACACGAGAGCTCTGTAAAGAGTATTCCTTGTTATTACAGGACCAGTGAGAGAAATTACTGGGAAACACTTGATGTCTCCACCTGCAGTTTGAAACCCAGCAGAGCCAAAAGCAGGATGTCCCATCAGGAGCAGAACAATCATATATCTGAAGAATCACTCCAGTCTGTTACAGTGACTAAGCTGCTTTTTAACGTGCTTGTATTATCAGCTTCGTGAAGGCCTGTTAAAACAAAGAGACACAAAAAATATTAGTTATTAATACTCTTTTGGGGATTTTTTTACTTTGCATTTGTCTATGAGATAAAATGACATGCTATGTGAGCAAACACCTGTGGCCTTCAGGGAGTCCCAGATTTCAACCAGTGAGGAAATGACAAGTTTTGACAATATGCAGATGGTTTCTCTCACAGAATATAAAGCACAGTACAAGCAGTCAGTGTCAACCTTACTTTCTCTTCAAAAATAACCAGAAGTATCTTTATGTGACTGACACAGCTTTAACTTTTACATACATTGAAATGTCAGGGTTAGAAACTACTACATAAATTATATGTAAGATTAAGGCTTTTACTTCAGCACTAGTTCAAATATTTATCTCAGCCTGGTAGGTCAGTGAAATATCTTGAACAAACTTGAAATGTTGTTATTATTCTCGAGACAAAGCAAGTTCCCTTTTCCCTTGAATTTGGGAAGAAAAAAAATCCTGAATGATTAATTTTCAAGATGAGGTTGAAGTCTGATAATATTATGTTTTAAAATCTCAAATTTAAGTTGGCATCCCTGTATATTTATGTGTGTGTGGTTTACGTATCACTAAGTATCATAAAAACATGAAATTTATATGGCAAAAAACCAAACACAGAGTTTTTCGTACTTGTGACTTTCTTACAAAACACCTCTACTGAATCACAATGTGCAATACACTGTACTCCATCCTCCTCTAAGTGGGTCAGTCCCTTATGAACATGTTACCTTCCTCCTTTGGTGCACTTTTCTTGGGCCGGCCCCATGCATGTACCACAGACGCGGCATTGGGCTCATTTTTCTGAACTGTCAACGCCTTCTGACCTCTATCATCTTTCATCAATAAAATGTCTTCCTCTACTGAGGATATATCCCAATCGTCTTCATCAGCATCTGTGAGCTAACAGGACAAGAAAACACAGGTGTTTTTCCTCTGTTCAAGCTGTGCTGAGATCTCTCCTAAACTCAACAATGTGAAACTGCTAAAGAAAAATGCACTGGCACATGGCCTTTATGACATATATCATCACAGTTTTAAAATCCACATTAATTCAACTACCTAAATGATATTAATTCACTGTTATCATTTAGAAACTAAAAATAGTTTGGTTTTTTTCCTAAAGTCAGGAACTGCAATCATTAAAAGTTCTGCCAGTTCTGTATCTGGCATAAACCTCTGTTTTCAGGTATTACATGCCAGCCTTAAGAAAGGATTATATTTTCTGGGATATTCCAGTGAGATGAAAGACCTTTAAGCATTAGAATGTAGGTTGCTTACATGAAAATAAAGATATGATATGTAAGGTGGCAGTTTACAAGAATTCTGCAGTCAGACTAGGAAGAAATATTGCAGTAAAGGCCTTTTCAATTTAAAACTAATTTGTTTAAAGAGAAAATTAAATAAGGAAAATTTTAAAAACCACATGGTGCTCAAACTTTAAATATACATTCCCCTCAAGACTCGGTGTCAGCATGTACAAACATATTTTAATTAAGTGGCGGATTTGTCTATTAATTTCAAAGAATGAGTCAATTCAAACAGATGAACCTGAAGGCAACAAGTCCATGGTCCTTCTTACCTCATCTGCCTGAGAACTATCTTCATTCAGCTGTAGAAAGAAGAGCTACAGCATTTCCCTATTTGTGATTTGATGAATTTGAGCTATTTTTAGAGAGCTTAACTGTGGAAAGTGAATGATGGTTTCTCACAAAGCTAAAACCTTATTTCACTGGAGTCTCCCAGTATTAAAGTCAGGATCTAGAGGGTGCTTCCATTACACAGAAGGAAGGTTCAGATGCTGTTATGAAACAATGTAAGGTATGTACATGCTAGAGAAAAATCAACAAATATGAACGTGTCGTATGTCTCGAAAGAAGGGAAGAGACTGCAGTAATGCTTTATCTTGCAACATAATTCCATTTTAACACTGCAAACTGTTTTTCAAAAACTGACAGATCTGCTCAGTGTGCTGTATTATTAACATACCAGGATGCATTATTGTGCTGTTTCAAACTATCTGCATTTGGAGGGTGTGGTAATGGGAAAGTCAGAGTTACATATATTGAGAAATGCTGGAGGAAGAGTTTCCTCGAACATTCACAAATGACTGTTAAAGTAAAAACTAGAGATAAACATGTCACCTTCAAACGAATTTCAGTTTTGATTGAGTGTAAATATACAGCACCAATCAAGAGTGCTAAATAGTTTTATTAACTCAAAGACTTATATAAAGATGTCCACATTTAAACATATAAATATGGGCATAGATATATGCATTTAATTACCAAAGCATACAAGATGGTGCGTTCTTCAGTGAAGATTCCAGAAACAAAGTAGCAATGCCTGCCCTGGTTTCATGAACTCATTCTAAACTCATCATGTTCACACAGGATACATCAGGGACACAAAGTATTCTAAATGAATTATAGCAACAATTTTTCATAAAATGATAGAAAGGTTCAGGTTGGAAGGGACCTCAAAAGATCATGCAGTTGAACTCCCCCACCATGGGCAGGGACACTGTCCACTAGATCCGGCTGTTCAAAGCCCCCTCCAACCTGGCCTTGAACACTTCCAGGGATGGGTCACCCAGAATTTCTTTGGGTAACCTGTTCCAGTGCCTCACCATCCTCACAGTGAAGAATTTCTTCCTAATATGTAATCTAAACATACTGTCTTTTCATTATAGTCCAATTTTCTGTCCAGAAGGATCTGTTCCATGATCTTTCCAGGCATAGAAGTGAGACTAACAGGTCGGTAGTTCCTACAATCCTCTTTCTTACTTTCTTAAAAAATGGGTTTATTTTCCTTTATTCAGTCAGAGACTACACCCAACTGCAATGACTTTTCAGTTATCTTGGAGAAGTGGCTTGGTGACTAAATCAACCAATTTCCTCAGGACCCTGGGAAGCATCTCACTGGGTCCCATGGACTTACATAAGTTCAGGCTTCTCTGGGGGTCTCAAACCTGACCTTCTGCCACAATAGGAGGGATTTCATTCCCCAAATACTTAAGCTAAGGTTCACAGGTTTGAAAGATTATCAAAGAAGGGAGATTATGAGTGAAAACCAGGGCATTTTTAAAACACAGATTTTAAGGCTTATTTTGCTACAGGTCTTTGCTCTTGAAGCCCAAATTCCGGAACCCAATGGCCCATCATCTAAACATCTTTACAAAATTCAGCCAGTTTAACTGTGAACATTTTACAGTCTTGTAAAATCTGACATTACAAAGAATGAGGAAGTAACACTGGATAGAAAATTGCACTGTAACAGTCATGTCTGAGTTGATAATTTTGAGTCTTTGGCGATTTGCAGCTCCCACACAGTCAGTGGACAACTAAGGAGTCATCAATGGCAATTACAAGGACATAGGCCAAATGTGATTATGCTGCCCTCACTGCTGAAGCTAATTAAGACAATCATCCTTTTCTGCAAACTAAAATAGAAGTGTCACTGTTTCTGGGAGGAGTGATGAATTCCAGATTTAACTCACAGTCAGAAGGCCCTAAGGTATCAGTTTTATTATGGGTAACAGGATTGTCAGTAATTATCATTTGCTAATTTAGTGGAAAAATATTGTATTGAATGCTAGAACTAGTACCTGTCTGTCTACTTCAATCTAGTAACAACTACTCAAAGTGAAATAAAATCACTGTCTGCTGTTGACTTCCCATTTGGAGTAACTTTTGTTCCTTTCAAAAATTGTTCAGGCAAAGACCCCAGATTGCAGCAAAATGGTTTACAAATTATAGAACTCTAAACTGAGGAGAAGACAGGGACCTTAGGAGCCTAGAGGGGTGAAGAACACATTGTGTTAGTATTCTGTTGGTGAACACAGGCCATACTCAATGGACAGCAACAAATTTGATGTAGTCTGAAAGCAGTATGTGATTGTGGATTGATGCAGAACAAAGACCAATGGAATTTGTTCTCTCATTAAAATGTATTTAAGAGATCCATATTAGACAAAGCTCTAGAAATAATGTTTTTAAATAATAGATAAGCAAATTTCCTTTTTCTCCATCAAAACAAGACACTAGGAAAACAAGAAGGGCTCTCTATGCTGCTAGAATAGAAGATAAGAATGATACTGATTATGCCCAAACTTTGAGCTGTAGAGATCCAAAACAATCAAGGTATCAGCTAAATAAGCAGTGTGGATGAAGTCACTTGCCACTGGTCACTTGCTAGCACTTTTCTGTAACTAGTGCAGATGTATCCAATCTGCTGTAATTCCAAAACTGTCTTGGAGAATTAAGTTCTTTGCTGCATCAAGATGATTTCATCACGAAAAAAAAAGGTAACATACATATAGTTCAATTACTTAATGTAATAATGCTGCATACTAAAAGTGATACCTTCAGTTCTTTCACCTCTTCTTTCTTAATAAATGCCTGTGCAACATTAATTCCTCCAACTGGTTTGTTCTTACTTCCATGGTTAGGAAGACTCTCTCCAACTTGTTTGGTTAGCTTTTGAATAAATGTTCCTAAAATTCAGAAAAAAATTAAATTGACAGTTTCCATTCACAAGGAGGGACTTTATGATAAACCTTCTAGAAATCTTCCCCAAAGTAAAAATGAGTAAAAGAAGTCTCTGAGATGAAGACTGTCTCTTTTCCTGCATTTATAGAGAAGAGCATGATACACATCTGTAAGTAATACACTAATAGAAACACATTAGCAAAAACATAAAGTGTACACCTATAAATATATATATACACTCAAGACTAGGTAGTCTGCCTTCATTATGTTTTCTAATACAGAAATACTACCATGAAATGCAAAACCATGCGAAGTTGTTACAACATCCATATACAAATGCAATAAAAAACCTTTAGAAGTTTTGGTAGATGTTCCAGTTCCTTCAGTTTCATTTTTCTCCATCCCATCCACATGGCTTTTGACAGAAGGCTTCTGAAAAGCATGGACTATGTTGCTTGATGGCTTTGACTGCTTTTGCAATATCTCTGCTGTTTTAAAAGGATGTTTAACATCATCTTCATCGGCTTCTTCCTCTGAACTGAATGGTGGTGTTCTAAGAAAACCACATACAACATGAGCACTTACTGGGTTTCAGTGTGTGCATCACCACATATATGTTTAAGCTTCCTTGTATTTTCTTTTCTAATAATGCACATTTTTTTTAGAGAAGAAAAAAAAAGAATCTCCCCTAAATTCTAACTATCAAAAAAAATTTAAAAGAAATGACACTGCTAATTAAACTCAGAAAGTTATCCCAAAATGGTCTCTTATACACACAACTCTTTCCATTTACACAACCATCTTTACAAAACAGGAGATCAATGTAAAACAAATCTTGCCAGGCAAACACAGATAGGCTTTCATGGATCAGCAGGTAAAGCAAATTTCACGGTCAAGGAATCTGTGCCACAGAAAGTCTGTTGTGTCATCAGTCAGATGAAAATAATGTGGGAATTTTTCTGTGCAGGCAGTTGCAAAGTAATGTACCTGATGTGAATGGAACATGGAATACTGTATTTAATATTGGTTGCAGTATGAAAATATCAATAAACTGAAAAAATTAGGTCATCAAAGTCTCTAAATGCTTTTAACTCAGAAAAAGCTTTTAAGAAAGAAACTAAAAGAAGCTACTGATCTTATTGAATATCTTTCTCGATCACAACAAAGAACACATATGCTGAAAGAAAAACATGTTATCTTTCAGGGATTATAATAAGACACTCAAATGCAGTAATACTTTAACCCAAAACATGAAATATGCAGCCCAGAGAGTGTTTATGATTTTAGCTTAATAATAGTTTTTGTGTGGCAAACGTGAATATTCAGTCACCAAAAATGTCTTCTTCAAAAAGACAAGGGAACAAAACGTACGTGATGCTAGGTGTCTTTTTGGAAACTCCACTTCCAAGAATCTTCCTGGATCTAAAAACAAGTCATTTCAAGACTGACAGTTAACTAAGCAAGCATAAATCTTATATAGAAGTTATGCGAATTCTTTCCTCAATTCTTACAACTGAGGAAAAGTTCACATCAGCCACAAAAATCCAAACCCCCAAGACTGTTACCTGAGGTATAAGTGTTTTTAGAATGGCATCCCTTACCTTGGTGTAGAAGCAAACTCAGGGATGACTGGTCTTCGTCCAGGTGGGTAGAGAGATGATGGAGAAAACTTTGTTGGCCTTTGTGGTGCGGCAGATGAGGAAATTCCCGATTGATTGGACTTGTGTTTTTCTACAATAAAAGTTATCTATGTCATTCTTGCAAACAATGTTTGGTATCCTTCATATTTGATTTCTACAATTAAAGATGTCTCTGCTGCAGACTATAGTTTTACAAAAAAAAGAAGAAAAAAAAGTAATTCTCTTCTTCCGAGCTGTTCAGAGTTACCATGTGTTGGGTTAAAAAGTGTAGCAATTTGGCAGAAAATAAACCCCCTTGCCTTCTGTGATTACAATTGCATTGTTAATGCTATAAACAGCTACCCTGCAGTTAATGTTTAGATAGATAGATATAGATGTAGATATAGATATATAAAATGCACATGTATATATATTTCTGGCAATCCAAAAGAAACACGTATCTTGCATTTAATAGGCTGGTTCTTTAGAATGTGGCCAGACCTAGGGTTAATGGACTCTTCAAGCACCCGGTGTGGAGCCTGTAGTAAAACTTTTTTTTTGTAGTTACACAATACAGTAACAGGTGGAGAAGACTCCACAGAGGTTATGTGTGCAGCAGAAAATGGGAAGAATGGGTTAATAACCTTAGGCTTAGACATTCCTACATCCAGGTGTCAAGGGCCCAAAGGCGGTTAGGTTCCACAGAGCCTGATGGATTAAAAGAGCCACTTCTGACACCTTGGAAAAATAGAGCATGGGCAGAATCTCTCTAGTCTAAAAGAATTACAACAGTTGATGGGAACTTTAGGATATTGGTGCAAACATCCCTGGTTTCTCTATTATTGCCCATCCCTTATACAGTTTGCTCAAAAAGGGAAAATCATGGGAGTGGACTGAGCAACACATGAAGCAGGTCCAACAGCTTGGTCCCACACCCCCCACAGTGGCCCTACTAGAGAAGAATGGGGTTCTGTTGAGAACATAGCACTTACTGCAACTGATGGACCAGAGAGACTGAGCCCCACTGCATTGAAAGAGACAGAACAGAGATATTCTGAGTTGGAAAAGGGACTTCAATCATTAGTCCAAGCAGTTAAACAAGTTGAGCCACTAACGGATAACCTGTCTGGACAAACCCTGATGAAACCTGTATTGTTTTCCTTTTCCAGGAATGATACTGGGAATGATGCCAGCACATCTTCACTGAAGATCAAGTTAACCATCTAAGGACTGCTTACCCTTGTTGTAGGAGCAACTACTGCCATCATGAACCAAATTTGGCTCACACATCAACAAGCTCGACCTGCAGAGTGGAGACCCTCACTTCTTCTGTCTATAGAAGCTAATCACTGTGGTAACTGTAGTACATTCTGTACCACACACACTTCTCACTTGTGAAATTTACTGTGGCAGCAAATATAAGGGAAGGAGATGAGGGCACTTAGCCCCCTGAAATTAAAAAGGTAACCTCAATGCCACTGAATTTAAAGGGAATTTCAATCCTGGTGGCATCTGATCAATTTTACTCACAACCTCTTTAAGAATACAGCAAGAAGTAAGATGGACAGCATCAGTGGTCAGATCCCCTCTTCAGATGGTCACTCAGAGCTACACAAACTTTCAGTAAACTACTTCACCCAGTTGCTGCTATGCTAGTCCTGACTCTAATATGTTTTGCTTTGATCACAGACATGTATGTAAAAATCTGGATAATGATCTGTCAGAAACACGTAAGGTCCGGGTGTGCTATAATGAAAGGTGTGGGGGAGAGGTATGAGCAATTGCCCTACAGAGACTCCCAAAAAATCCATGAAACAGGTGTGAGAGGGGCACCAAATTGAAGGTGTGACTGTAGTCACAGGGTGAATAATGTAGGAATGAGACCTACAGCCATGAGACATGAGATGAAGGGACTTCCATGAGATATGCCATGAGATGTGCAGCTAAGGGATTATGTGGCCATGATGGCATGCTGAGGGCGTGGTACGTTATCAGGCGGAGGCTGGATGACTCTTATCACTGCAGTCAGCCAGGGGCAAGAGGGATTGACGCTAAGGTGTCACTGTTGGCAAATCTGGGATCACAAAATGAGACCAGACTCAGAGTGTAACCCATGCTATTGGTGTACCTGGGAACATGACCAGACTTACAGCGCTGAAAATCAGAAATTAAGCACAACCATACCCAGCCCTCCAGGTGTGTGAGGATCAGCTGGAAAGCAAGGGGGTTTATTTGCTGCCAAAGTGCTACACTCCCAGCAAAACACCATCTTGCCAATATAGGAGCTAAGATATTTGTAGCTAAACACCATGTCAAGAACCCTTTAAAGAAAACAGTTTAGTTGCCCATAACTATATAGAATATTGATATGGAAAAGCAGGAAAGCAGCTATACAGAAATGTTGTTACATGAAACCTTAAATAGCAGTTATAAAATGTAAGACAGTGAAATAAACCCCAAAATCCACTGTTACCTTCACCAGGAAGCTGAACACCGGGAGCAGGTTTGCTAGAAGCTAATGACTTCTCTTCAGCCCGAAACCTAACTTGACGTTCAAGATGCTCTCGAATTCCGTGAATGGTGGGCTCTTCCTTCTCTTTGCGTTCTCTGGCACATTCAATAGCTCGCAAAATTTTATTTAAGCGATCACTTGATATTCCACGAACACCCTAAGGAAACAAATTGTATTGTAAACTCTTTTAGACTTCAGATATCACAAAGCTTGTACAAAAATCACAAAAGTTGGTAACACCGTTCACAAGTGTAGCCATATCCTCCACAGCTGCAATTTGATGGCCATCCTCTTGGGTTAGTGGTTAAGGAATTACACTCATTTAAAAGACAGAAATTTAGCTTTGGATTTTATAGGTCGAGAACTGTAGTACAGGAGGGAAAGAGAAAAGAAGAAAAGTGGTATGAAGATTAGTCTTCTTTTAAATAATTCAGTATCATCTTACTGCTTTAATTCCCAAGGATTCCAGCTTCTCCTCCAGGGCTTGCTCCAAAACAACTCGCAATTCTTTAGTTAAAGAGGGATCAGACTTCAGAGCATTTATTAAATAGTGGTTACTTCTACGTGGTTTATGATCACTTTTCTCAGGTTCTGAAATAAGAAGGAAAAATGCTTTTAAGAGATGTTTTAAAAATCCACGGTACATGAGACAATTAAAAACTGCACTGAAGCATGCACTCTTTAGAAACAGCGTAGGCATATATGTGCACTTTTTATCTATATGGAGTTGTGTGATTTTCAAAATCTTGGGCTAGCTTATAAAAGCCAGCTCACTTGGAAACTGTACCTCAGCACCTTGTACTCACCATCACAAGTATCTTTTATTGTTCTTGTTACAGAATCACTGTAAAGATATGTTGCTGAATACTTAGCAACAAAGATCTTTACTTTTAGCATTTTAACTGAAAATTTCTGATGAAGAAAGACTATCTTCTGATACTTAAGTTCTCTAAAAGTGGTATTTCAAATAAAAGCTGAATTCTAGCAGAAATCAGAACAAGAATAGTACAAACTTTTTCTCAAGAAAAGCTTCAAGCATTATGATGCTGTTCTCCGATAAAATCATCTACTGAAATTAAATCTTTGCAAAGCTGTAACAGTTTCAAAAGTCCTGGTAAAGACAAATGCTCAGTCTGGGGCAGACTGTTTCACGGAAAAATCACGATGGATAATAGTCATCTTCAAAAATCTTTCAAGGACAAAGTTCAGTGTCTTGTTTTCTTCTATGCAAGTCTATGACATCAAACACACTTAAAAAGCAGACAAAGAAGTTCCTATCTCTTTCCCTTGCTTTAAGTGTCAATAATGACTCCTATGTCAATAAAGAACTCTTATGCAAGAAATAAAGAACCATCTAGACAGATTCTTTCATCTAAAATGAAGACTGACATTTAAGTTAGGCCAAAGTATTACAGGGTCATACAAGGAAGTAAAGAAGCAAAACACACCCATTTGGAACCTGTCTATTTTAAAATTTTACGGAATGCCACTTCAAGTAATCGAAGCAATCATCTGTGGAACCATGGTGGCTGCTTCTGTCTGGTAGTGGTCAGCACAGCTGGCAAAGGGTATAAAGCATCCCAGGAAAGCATGCTGTATACCACAGTCCCAACTCCCCTGAAATAACAGGTAAATCTTGGGAAGGAGTTTGTGTCTTCCCAGTATGCCTTACAGGGCACCAGAGTCATCTGCCAGCCAACAGACAAGGACAGGAATGAAGGCGTAATTCCATATTGTGACTTTCAAATATTTTATTTTGCAACAGATGTGCCACTTCTATTTGTAAACAATGTCAGCTTATTAGAAAGCAGGTCCATTTACTTTTCATTTTTCTTTAAGCACCCTAAAGAGGAGACAAAAAAAGCCTCAAGATGCCCAAGTGACATATAAGGCAGTTTGGAGGAACTGGCTCCCCATGGGGTCCTGGAAAGAACTGTAGGTAATGAGAACTGAAAGAGAGTCTAGCTGCTATAGTATTAGATCTGTCTTGAAGAGGACATAATCAGGCTGAAATCTCATCTGGTTCTGGGAACTGTGTGGACAACTCAGTCCCTGACAGAGATGGAATTAAAACCGATTTGTCTGAAGAACTGAGCCCTAGAAGAGGCAAACATTTGGTCTTGAAGAAACGCAGGGTTATCTGACTATCCCCAGTCAGGATGAGATGGAATTATGCAGCACAAAATCCTCCCAGAAAGCCATACGTGAGACATTTTTAAGTGGAAGGCTCCCAGAAGCCTTCTGAAAATCCTGTCTCTCTCCATTGTTAATCTTATCATAAAATAGATACATTTAAACTCATTTTAAAATTCCTAATTACTACATACTAATAAGGGTAACAAGACTATCCAGCATTATCCTAATTAATGACAATATTAATTCTTCCTAATTAACTCAAGCCAAATCCTCTTTACCAGAGCAATTATTTAAGGAACTGTTTTGTTATTTATCCCTAAATAGTAGATTTACCGACTTTTGAGACAAGGGACCTTACGTCTGGTCTGCTGTCTCAGCTCCTACATAATCCTAGAAACTAATGTTCCGAGTCATGAATTCTCACACTCTCCCTTACAAATGACTGTCATCAAAACCAAAAAAATCTTGATCTATCTTTTCAGACTGCATTCTTTCTTTTTCTCTTCTGCACTTCAGGCCATGCCTTTAGGCACAGAAGAAGAAACAAAGACAATCCATCAAGAGAGAAGATGGCAAGCAAGAGAAATAGCAGAAGGAATGGCAAAAATGCAAATAGTCTTTATTTCAGATTGTTCAGAGTGACTGGATTTTCCCTGGGGAAACCTCCCAACACAGAGATGTATTCAAGCAACAATTTTGTTTTCAAAACAGCATCATTCCTTTGAAATTTAAACTCACTGGCTGTAAGGTTCAAAACTGATTTTGATTTTCACACACAAAGTAGATTTTTATATTATTCAACTATGTGGTGTTTCACCTGAGGTACTACTAGTTGCCTTCAGGAGAAGAATACCATGCAGGATGAACCAGTGCTTTCTCTTCTGTCAGTGTAAATGTGGCCTTCTCCAAGTTCTCCTTGGATAAGGCACAACAGCTGCCAGTGCTGGGCTATGTAACTTTATTCCAAATTGCACAACCCTGGCTGGAACTGTGGCTGCTTATGGGTAGGTGTAACTTGGATTACTTGCAAAAGTTTCTGTGATGAATTTACAAAAGCTGGCAGCTCCAACCTCCACCACCAACTTCCTTCTACCTGAACTCTTCATCCTCCCATGCAGAGTTTAAAAAGGAAGTGAGCATATATTGCAATAGTGTCAGCACCAAAAATTTCCTAGGGATGGGCTTTTCCCCATCAAACATTTTTGTTCTGCTTAGTTTAAGTGCCTTTAGACATATGGAATGCTCCTGCTTTAAAGAAATTAGCCAGATTTTCACAAAAACATCAAACTTGGATAAGGAAATCATAATATTTACAAGCAATAGCAAACAGGAGACTGACACAAACAGTGTTCTCACCCAAATCACACAAATATACTGAAATACAATGAAAAATACTGTAGGTATCAAATAATAGTTTTTGTTTTCAAGAAACACATGCCAGTATATTTTGAGCTGAATCAATCATTACCTTTTTCCTCTTCTGAAAGCTCCTCTATGGGCTCCAGCATATGCACCAAGGGTGCCTGCTCTAATAATGAGGAAGAACAGGAACACCAGACAAAAAGGACAGAAGAAGGTCAAGGTCCAGAGAGGGAAAATCAGGAAAAAAACCACCACACTGATGTCAACTTTCTTGATTGCTGACAATCTGCTTAACAATCACAAACCCACTGCAACATGACTCTTCACTGCCTTGGGGGTACAGTTTTGTAGAGGAGACTCTAATGCAACAGCCACTTCAGGAGTGATTCTGTTGTCCAAACACAGGTGTATGCTGTCATCCCAGACACACCAAACCTTTAAGCCATCATCACAAGGTTGACTGATATATCACACAACTTCTGGAATGGCAGCAGGTAAGCCAGGTGGGGTATTTTTAAAGACCCACAATGACAGGGCTGCCCGGGATTATGTAAATCAATATTGTTCATTTCTCATAAAAAGCAATTTTAAAAGATTTATTTTAAAATATTGTGCATGTGCAATTTTATACTAAAAGTTTAAGAAAGACAAGTGAAATGGACAAAGTAAACCTCAAAAATATATGGAAAAATATATTAACTCACTATTCCAGAAAATTATTAAGTACTGAGTCCATATGTGCAAGACAGAGATTTTATATATATATATATATGACACTTCCAAAAAAAAAAAAAATTTAAAAAATCTTTAATCACTCCAGTTGAGTCAGCTTCAGTACTATCCTGTGTTTTAAAGAATTCTTGAAATGTGTCTGCTGAAAACAGCTTCCTATACACATTGAATTTATCCTTCTATAGGCTGTCAGGTACAATTTGCTTCACAAAAATGAAGCCAGAGTACAGTTTAGTTCCAACTTTATACACTTCAGGTATAAAACATGCTTGAAAATTATTATATGAACACCAATAAATGTTCAGGTTTTAATAAATGTTAATATCCACCTTCTACAAATTAATTGATATCAATGAAAACTGGAGGTGGAGTGTCTTCTAGGGTTCACAATAAAAACAGATACACAAACTGTACTTCCAGCATTCAACTACGGGCATTATAAGAGAAAACAATTTGTTGGTCAATATTTTGGGCCTACATGCATTTGCCCTATCCTTCACAAAAAACCTCTTGTACTATAAATGGTTGTTACATGGTATGGGTAGAAGGGGAGGAGGTGATGCTGCAGTGAAGATGCTCTTTGGCACTTCTTGTACTCCAGGTACAAACATGGATATGCTGTGACAGGTAATCACAGTGAAACGAGCTTTTGGAGCCAAGTGACATTGCCACATCTCCAATATTACCCAAGTGAAGGGGATTAAAATGGGTGGCATAAATGCCTTGGATATGGGAGCTGCTCTCTCCTTGCTTTCCATGCCTGTGGTGATACTCAGCCTCTCACCTGCTTTCCCTAGCCAGTTACCAGACGTAAGATTTGCTCCTGCAGAACTTGCACTAAAGAAGAAGTTCTAAAAAAATGCTTCTTATACCATCACAAGTTGATAACAAGATGCAAATACCAAGCTATCTTAGGAAAATATTTAAAAGCAAAACTCTGAGAGACAAATGAGCTTCTGGTCTGTCTAAAGCTGTAAAATTTATCAGTGGCCAGAGAATTTCCGGGTACTGGAACACAATCCACCACACTACTGCTCCTGGCACATTGCTGCCCTTCACCAACTAAGATTCTCCAAAACAGTTTTCAGACACAGTTTGGAATCATTCCCGAGTGCCTGAAGTGCATCTGTTTAGAAGGACAGAGCCTGAAGCACAGATGAAATGTTCTGGAAGGATTTAATTCAGCTGCACGGGCACCAAGGCCACCAAAGTTTCTTGGCTGGACTTACCAGCCAGTAAGGCAGTTGCTGTGTAGTTGGATTGAATCTATGCTTGTTTTACCTGTACTTTACTCAGATGCTCTCTGCTTAAAGGGGCTGACTCATCTCTGCACAAGCCCTTGCCAAGTAACTTAAAATAACAGGAAAAGTCCAGTCCCCAGACCTGAAAATTGTCTGCTGATCTGGCATAAAGGTGCAAGCTCCTCTTCCTCAGTGTACCAGAAACAGAGGAAATGAAAAACCAGTAATTCCTAAGAACATTTGCAAGAGGAGACACTAAATGCATTACTGTTACATGTAGTATTTCTGTTCACTGCATGGTTACAGAGGCGATCAAATGCTGAGACATGAAGGACTGCAACACCTGAAAACACCAACTTCCCTGAAATAAGGCCTTTTCTTTCTCTTCACTGTACACATATTCTAAGAGATATCTATTAAACACCATGTTGGAATCACATGTAAGAAAAAACATTACTCTGGTTTACAGACCAGGTGTGGAGATGACTCCCCTTAAGGAGTCCTCTCCTTATGTTTACCAGAGATGTGCTTCTTCTGGCCACCTGATCAGCCATATTAATTCTAACCACCATTAAGGCCAGCAGTGGAGTGTCTATCACCCCACATCTTCCAGAGTATCTCTTCTGCCAGCTAGTATGTGTAGAGACACACATGAGATGTACAAGTTACCTTAATTTCTTAGTGGATAATTATACTGCTGAAAAATAATGTGTCCGGCATACTTTCAGAAGTAATTAAATACCTGTTTTAAAGAGTATTTTAAGACAATTTCTATGCAGGTGGAAAAGGAAAATTTATTTAACAATAATGAAGGATTCAGACTGTGTACATTTCATGTATTATTTGTCTGTTCTTATCTACTAGTATAAAAAATCCCCAATATTCTGACAGTAGTATCGGGAAAGCAGTCTTCTGGCCAACATTTGAAGAAGAAATCCCATCTATTTATGTTGAAACGTATAATGATAAAGATCTTGTGGCATGAACAGAAGCATTAGAATTATCTATGGTGTAGTGTCATCTACAGTAAGCACTTTGCACTTGAAATGTAAAAACCTAGGAAAAAAAGTAAAATTTGTTTTATGTAAACTACTGCATTTCTTGAAGGTGCAAGGAATGTAAGCCATGGCTACACTTAATATATACTCCTTTAATTTATACTCAAATTATGCATACAAAGAGCTGCCAGACTTAATCTGTGATACCTGTAATTTGGGCCATTGTTTCTGAATTAATGCACTTCATTTATTTTTTTTCCAAACTAATCAATAGAAAGCCACATACTGCACATAAGCAGCAGAAATACTAATTTTAAACCACTATTCCTACGTATGATATTTTTTTGACACTTACCTGAGGCCTCTAAGTTAGAGCCTAGTCACCTCAGACTCCTTCTACAGTCATTGAAGAGACACAGACAACTTCAAAGAGCATTCAGATCTTAGTTCACCTGAACCAAACTCTGAAGGTGCCCCTTTTCTCTGTTTACCCTCTAGGAAGAGTAAGTACTTTGACTAAGTTTTGCTCAGATGCTTCAGCTATGTCCTTGTGGTAGCTGAGCCTTGGCCCACACCATGTCTGTAGACTGAGATACAGGTTTTAATGGACAATCTAATTGGTAGCTTTGCTTTTTCACTGCATCTTCAATTCCATCTAATATTATTGACCTAACAAAGATTAAATATTGAACAAGTATCAACATTTCAAGAGTAATATGGGAGGCAAAGCCTAATTTTAAAATATTACTTAAAAAATGAAATAATAATTAATCTGTTGCCTTTTTGTGAGACTGAAATAATCCTTGAAAGTAAGACCTACATTATACCTGCACAAAACCCTACTGGTAGCTCAGAAATGGACAGAAGAATGGTCTGCTGGGATGGCATTCAAGAAGCTCTACCAGCTCTCACAAGAAGTCAGGAATGTTAACACAAAACCACCAGATTAACACAGTTATTCTCTTACTTTACACCTGAGATAGCTCACATTTGTAACATGGGTATCTTTTAATAACACAGATTTAAGATGTGCAGAAAAAATACTAGGATGCAAAAGCTTCTGAGTGCCTTTGAAAAGTGTACTTAAGTTCTCACTAGAGAGCCTTTTCTAGAATTCATTTTTAAAAAAGGAATGAAGATATTTTAAACTCAGGCAATTATAAGATGATCTGTGCTAAATAAATTTGTCTACAGAAGTTACCAGGAAGTGCTTTCATTTTCATAAAGGCATGAGATGCAGCCATGATGTCTTAATTCAGTAAGTCAATCCCTTGAGGAGTCCTGAAAACTTCGGGAAAGACTCCATAACTTCTGCTAACCTCCAGAAAATTAGGTAAGGCAAGGTTAAAAAAAATCCAGAAGGGAAGAAAGGGGACAGACAGAGAGACCTGCAGAGATAAATAAAATAGTAATCAGCAAAGGAATTGGAAGGGAACACCTTCTTTGAGGTTTCATAATAAACTGACGGTGAATCTTTTGCGTATCAATGGCAGGAGCAGCCCTTTCTATCTTGAAAAGCGTCACAAGATGTCATAAACTTCATATTTGAAGCAGCAAGAAATCATGAAAGATCTGAATGAGCTGATTAAAATTGTCAGAGTATAAAAAATACTAATATACACAGGACTGCTTCTGTCCTCAGTAGAAATGAAAACAAATGCACCAAGTAAGTAATGCTTGACAAACTTGGTGGCTAAGTCCTTAGCAGCAATCATCTTCATAAAACGTAGATCTTAAATTCAGGGCAATTGCTAAGCTACATGCTGCGAGACTTTTTAGCCAGAATCAGCACTACTATTTTGGTGTAATGAGGCTGGCTTAAATGAAAAAGAATTAATTGCTTAAAATGCTATTACTAATTCTCTATACTTAATATATTCTTACTTTGTCTACATAATATTCATCTATACAATTTAACTTAAAAAGCTACAAGCAATGAACTTCTCAACCTTGCATAGCTTAGAAAGAAATGTTACCATAGAATAATTAGCAACAATATGATCAGTTTTCTTTTTTAAAATAATTTTTGTCATAACAAATATTTTGAAATCAGCACTACATCAGTTTTTCATTCCTAATCAAGTCACTGAAAGCTTGATGCATACTGCCCCTTCTCCACAGATGCATTTTCAGAACTTTTTGTATTTGTTGAAAAAGAAAAATGATCTACATTTTTCACAAATTCCATTTATTCTCCCTGTGACAGGTTTAAAAATTGGGAAAAACAATTAGAAAAACCCATTATTTAATTATAATTCAAATTAATAAACTGTTTCTAAACATTTTGCTTGCTCATTTTTCATTACATTCCTCTTACAATGAAAATAAAGAAGTTATTGATGGTAGAATATTGGTATAGTAACAGTACTGTCCATTAATTTGCATACTGCTTTAAAAAACCAAAACTATTTTCACAAAGCACAAAACAGTGTATATATAGCTCCCTCCCCTCAGTCCCCTTCTAAAAGATACCACAACTCCACAAGCTAAAATACCTAAATAATTACCTATATATAACCACAGATATACTCTGAAAGAACTAGGGCAAGATAACTGTCTATTTTGATGGTTTCTTCCATATTTTTACTCCATGCCTTTTGAAGTCACATGGGAAATACAGTATTTCAAGACTTTTAAACAAACATCTCCATGTTTCCCAATACTAATTACAGTAGATGTATGCACGTATCCAGTTTATGCATATATCAGATAAGCACATTTTCCATTAGAAAACATAATTTTTTTCCCCAGTAAATTTCATCTGAGTGCTTCGATAATATACATGCTAGGAAATATTCTCAAAATATTTTTAATTGTTTCCCATTTATTCTTCTCAGTAGTGCATCCTTATAATTATTTCATAGAATTCTCAACGCTGGCATACAGCAAAGCAATGCAAATTATGTTCTTTCAATATAACTACTCTTAGAGCTATGATTTGACAAGAAACATATCTGAGAAGAGAGAGTGTTAGATTTGAAAGCAGTGGATCTGGACCTATCAAAAAAACTTACCATGTGTGGTAACTGATGGATTTGGTTTAGGTTCTTCAAGACGCTCTACAGGACTGTACACTAAAATAGCATAATAATAAAAAAAACTATAGAATTGCATTCTAGTAAACAGTAACAAATACAGATTCTTAGATGTAGCAGTATTTAATCATATTTATAAAATAGCTATTTTTTGACATTAATGGGGAAAAATAAACAAAGTATTTACAAAGTAAAAACCGTTCCTTCACAACATAAAAGTACATCTCTATATATGCTTAACCATTTTAACACTTCTAGAATCAGGAAAATTAACTACTAACTAAATCATCACTGAGCTAGAATATGACCATCTCTTTGGTCATGAGTGCATACTGTCTTCATGTCACAGAGAAGTTTTGGCCCAAAGCTACTTAGCCAAGACCAGCTTGATTGGGGCTTGTAATCCCTAGCGAGGATCTGCAGCATCCACACTTGACATCAATGAGTGCAAACCCTCCTACCATCTATAGATCATGTACAGGGTGTTGCCTTGGAGTGAATTAGCACTTCAATCCTACATTCCTCAGATCAGCTTGGGGCTAGGAGCAAATTTGCCTGTGTGCCATGGACTTTTACTTGTCTGTGCTTCCCTGTGAGTGACTATGACAAGCTACAGTTAAAAAGCCACATGGCCATGCTCTCACTGGGCCTTCCTCAAACTAAACCTACTCCTTGCTGTTTGAACCAGTTCAAGCCAATGCCTGGTTAGTACAGCAAAATAGTTTCCAAACAGGGATCAGAATTAGTTCTTCTGTCGTCACCTATTGCAATAAACTTACTTCAAGTCACTGCAGGATAACATCCTAAAACACTGTTATCATGTTTCACTATTTGTAATAGACTTCAGATGTTAAAGCATTGCACAGACAAAAATACCAGAGTTCTAACATTCTTTGAACATCTGTGTCTTAACTGACAAGTTAATCAGTTTTGTCTACTCTTTCAGTATTTTCCCTTTTGTGAGTTCTGCAGCCTAAGGACAGTCAAGCATGAAAAAAAATCGATTAAAATTACACTTCATAAAGCAAATGCAGAAGTTTTTTACACAATACAAATACAGTTGTTCTATTTCACATCTCTTCACTACTCAAGCAATCAACTTTGTATATTAGAAGTCTTTACAGCTACAAAACATTATCTTTGTAAATCATGGCAAGGAAACAGGTAGGTACCCTGTGAAAAACAAATACATTTCCACTACTGATTTTATTTCAGTATTTTGTTAGTCAAGTTGATGTCTATATTTGTTTCAGCCAGGCTGCAGAAATAAGAAACTAAGGATGTACTCACCATCATTTGTTTTAACACTTGGAGGTGGTTTTGTGGACAATTCTTTTATCTAAAGGAGAAAACACAGATAACAGGAACAGATACAAATGTACAAATTCAATATCTAGAATGAACATTTAACATAAAATACCTAGTTTCAGTACCATTCCATAACAGAAATCATTGGTTATGATTTGGAGAGAAAAATACTACTTCTGTGCCCAGAATATATTTTGTTCATGCTTAATGAATGCTTTTGTGTTGTCTTAATGTGAACTCGTATTTCCTAATGTGAACTCTGTATATCCTGTTATTACAAGTTATAAAGTAAAATGAGAGCAGACTAATGGGCCACTTCAGAATTTCAATACTTTCTTCCTCAGCAATTCATGTTCCATCTAGCAAGCCTAACTTCCACTCTGGGGAAACACTGGAGTGTTTAATTACACATTGATTTTAAATGCATGAACAGTTCTCCTTTCTGCTTTACAGTTTTGTGTATTTGACACCCCAGGACAAGCACTGAACTGACAGAGTAAAGGAAACACGCTGGCTGTAATGTGATCTAAAGAAAACAGGGAACTTGTGAATCCTGTATCATTATAGCAATGTTCTGCACTCCAATTCCCCAAAGAGAAGAAAGTAATTAATTCAAACACACAGTCAGTGTCACCTGGAGTTGGCACAAGATACTGGACCCTAATGCTGGTTTATTTATCAGTTTGGTTATAGCCAGTAGCGCGCCTATTCATTGTCCATTAAGTTTGTACTCTGCAAAAGTGTTAGCTATATCTCAAACCCTTCTATTTACCAGGAATTGAGAATGTAAATCTGCCCAACTGTATTTCACAAATACCAAATCTGGATCCCTCTGAACCTATTATACATCTGTGGCCATATTATTATCTTTCCAAAGGTCACTTTATTGAAGGAAATTAATCTATGATTAAGTCATCCATTTCTCCAGCTACCAAATTTGTTAAGGTGGAGATGTAAAAGCTACCATTTGTCTTTCCATTCTTTAAGCATTCAAGTATAGGTTTAACACTAATCTCAAGCAAAATGTGTAAAACCAGGTGTTTATTTACAAAGAATGCTTAAAGAATTCCATCTAATAGAGGAATAGGCCACATAATCATGCCATAGTCTAAACTCCAGACTACTCAGATTTTCACCCACCAATCACCCCAAAAAATCTATAGTTATGTTTCAACAAAACCTTATTTTAGGCAAAAACAATTCATTTCCACACATGGAATCATAGACTATCTCAGTCTGGATGGGACCTGCAAGGATCAAACCCAATTCCCTGCTCCTCGCAGGACTACCTAAAACTTAAACCTAAGAACATCATCCAGGCATTCCAAGAACTCTGACAGGTTTAGTGCCGTGTTCACTTCCCTGGGGTGCTTGTTCCATTGCCCAGCTTTGGGGTGAAGAACCCTTTCCTAATGTCCAGTCTGAACCTTCCCTGCTTCATTCCATTTCCTCCTGTCCTATCACTGGTCACCAGTGAGATCAGCACCTCATCCTCCACTGCCCCCCTTGAGGCTGTGATAAGATCACCTCTCAACCTTCTCTTCTCACAGCTGACCAAGCCAAGTAATAACAGCTGCCCTCAAGACCTTTGATCATCTTGTTTGCACTCCTCTGGATGCACTGAAATAGTCTGGTGCCCTTTTTATACGGAGGCACCCAAAACTGTACTCAAGGTGAGGCCGCACCAGCACAAAGCAGAGTGGGACAATCACATCCCTCAACCAGCTGGAGATGTTGTGCCTGATGCCCCCCAGGACACTGTCAGGTTGGCTCTCCTGGCTGCCAGGGCACTGCTGACTCATATTCAACTTGACACCATGTCAAACCCCAATATCTCTTTCTGCAGAACTTCTCTCCAGCCTCTTGTTCCCCAATTTGTGGGAACAACCAGGGTTACCCCATCCCAGGTGGAGAATCTGGCACTTGGTGTTGTTATATTTTACATGGTAATATTTTAAATAATTATTCTCACAGTAATGAATATGATACTTTAGTGTGAGAAGTAATGTATTTTCAGATTTCAAACACTAGATCTCGTTATGATTATTTAGTGTCAGATTAAATCCTTTTCACTATCAGAAATTTTTGGTTTATTAAGCCTGTCTTCCTCGAGTGTGTTTTAATTCCTGGTTTGCATTCCTGTGTCTCTTTTCCAGATCTATTCCTATTTTTCAACACGATTTCCAAAGAGTAACCAAAACACTCCAGCAATACTATTACAAACTGTGAATATTAAATATGCAGAGATAAATCAAGACCAAATGCTAGCGTATGCAGCGTTCTCTGTGTCCTGTGCTCTCTAAAACAAAAGTGTTTCACAAAACAGACCTGAATCTTCTGACTCATAATCAGATCATTCTGCTCCTGAAGCCTCTGCTCCAATTCTTCTATCTTCCTCTTGTAAAAGATGTTATTTTTGTTCAGGTCTTCTCTCGCTGATGCTTTAACTGTCTCAATCTGTGACAGTAGCTAGAAAGCAATCAGAAGAAAAGTAACATCATATTAATACTATACAAAATATTTTAATGCTATAAAGTTTAAAGAAGCAAATGTCATGCTTAGATACTTTTAACTTTTTTTTTCAGCAAAAATTTGATGTCTTCTGTGATTTCACTTTATGTATTATAAAACAGTTGTCTGGATCACTTTTTAATTACACAAAGAAGACTACCTAAATCTCAATATAAAGAAGAAGATATACAAACACACTGCTGAGATTGCCTAAAAATAAGATTGTAGGAAAAAGTGTATAAATCTATAAAAATATTTTAATTATAAATAGTGTCAAATAATGATACTTTAAGGAGGTGATATGTGAATTTGTATAATAAACCTAGTATATTAACTCTGAATGTGGAAGAAAGGGAATATTATTTAGGTGCACCATCCCAAAAGTAATACTTACATTACTCCTCCCTTATTCTATTCTTGCACTGTATGTGGGTGTATCTTAACTACATCCTTTCTGGGGACTGTTCCATGGTTCCTCCCCAATGTTTTCTTGCCAGAGGAGGAGAAGCATTGGTCAGACCACTATGATCTGCTCAGTTCTTACATGGTCACGTAGATGAAAGGAAAATGAAAGGAAAAGAAGCAAGAGAGACAAAGCAGGAAAGAGATTAAAAAGAAATGCAGACATAAAAAAAAAAATCTGAGGTATAAAGCTTTGTATAGTAAAATATATAAACTGATGCAAAATAAAATGCTATGGTGTTTTTTCCTGGAAAAGCTGAGCAGATTCTGCTTTAGAAGGCTACAACAGAAAAAGCAATAGAGAAGTGATAGAAAGGAGAAAAAAAAGACTGAGACATATGCCATAGGTCCATGGTAGCAGCAGGTACAGAGTGGATGAGAGCTACATGTTGGCAAGTCATATCTCAACTATTCAGCCTACCCATGTAACATGAAAAATACTGAATAATAATACACTGGTCACAGAATCAGCTGTAAGCTCTTCAAAAGACAGATAACGTTTCAGTTTTCTGTCAGATTCTGAAACGATAAATTCAGTTTCAACCCTGGCCTTAACTGAAACACCAAGATCATACCATGAAACACCAAGATCCTACCATGAAACACCAAGATGATAAATACAGCTAAGAGGACACACTCTTGATATCTAGCAGATGTACTGGACCATATGAAGAACTACTGAAAGGGTAATAAAATAAGAAAAAAGTCTCCTTTCGGTGTAAGAGGTTTGCTGTGCCACTTACCAGGGACTTTTCAGTCTCATGGTCATGACGGAGGGCTTGTACTAAAGATGTCCACTTTTTTTCCTGCATAGAGGAAAACCAACACATTTATAACACATGTATAACACATATATCTCGTTAACACATATATCTTGTTAACAACACATTTAGTTCGATATATGCAGCTTTATCTCTTGTTTTATAACACATGACCATTTTGTTCGATATATGCACCTTTATTTTTTAAAATAAAGCATAAATACCACAAAGATGACAGATTATATGAAGTTTGAGTAACCCAGTACTTAATGCCTAGAACAGTTATCAGCATGATTTATACATCTGAGTTTGGTTTTCCTACCAATCACTCTAGAAATTGTATTTGCTCTTTGATTTGTATATGCAGTCCCTGTGAGTGAGAAATACACAAGCATTTTGATACATCTCTGTGTATTAACAAAAAGAGTAGTAAGAACAGGGGGTTTTCCTTACAAATAATGTAATTTTGAGCACTCATTAACAATGTATTTTGCATAATAATGACAAACCCCCAATATTAACATATAAGTTTTAGAGTGAAGCCAATTTGCTTTGATGAAATAAAAAACACCATAAAGGAAAACTAAGTTTTGCACATCTTTGAGCAGAAGTGACCAAACTTCTGTATAATACCAGCAGCAAACAAAGACCTTCACATCCCAAAAACCATGAAAAAAAAAAAAAAAGGCACAGGTTGGCAAATCCTGTCAGAAAGTTTCTTAATTTTCTTTTTTCATCTTGGGAAATGGAATATTCCAATTTTCCAGTAAGTGGCCTCACAGATCAGTAGACATAAAAGCTTTATTAGAGACTTCTGGAATTGAATTGCCACCATAGCTGGCAAAGATAGATATACTTAATCATAAAGAATAAGAGAAAATAAATAACAATTAACTTCATTTATAAAGGATAAAGAAAATAAATCCTTGCTTGCCATTAATATGGATAGGATTAAATAGTATTAAATAGTATTAAATCTTTAAAACCAGCTATTTTTGGCATTGAGAAGAATGAAAATTTTACTTATGGATTCCATATCCGGGATGAACAAAAATAAAAAGAACCTAAGTAATTTGTCAAAAGCAATACATTAAGTTACACTGTTACCTGTTTGTCCAGAAATCTAGCCATATATGGATGATCCTGAGGATGCTGAGGTTTCTCCTCTGTAAATTCATAGCTGTCTTTCAGTGTTCCTAAATTGGATTTTTGTTGCATATTGGACTTTTGTAATTCTACCAGTTGCTAATAGGAGGGAGGAGGAATGATTTATGATTCTCTTGCTAGTGAGCATTTCCAAAGCACATATTGAAAACACACGAATTCTGTCAGGACTATAATGCAGAGGTTAGTTTCCTCCATGCCACTTACGAGAATATTAACATTAGGATACCTAACATGCAGCAACCACAACAACATCTACTAATCCATAAACAGGCATTCAAAGGCTGAGGAGTAAAGAAAAACTGACACAGTTGCTGAAGGGATCAATCATTCTTCCAAAACAACCCTTTAAATTAAAAAAAACCCACAAACCTGAACTTATGTTAATAAAATACCAGTACACAAGGATACAGTTATGGCTACCATTCAATAATTATTTTTAGAGTTCTGTAGGAAGACCTTTACAATGACTCTACTGCATTTCAAATATGTGAAGTTCACTGCCATCTACTGTAAGGGATTCATGTTTTAAAATGTTAGAAAATTTAAACAGCTTACATTTTCTAAGGTTGAATTTCTTGAATATAACTCTTTAAGCTCTTTCATAAACATATCTTTCACTTTTTCAATTTGATCACCCAATTTCTCTCTTTCCTCATCTTTCCATTTATGAAATGATTGCAGAATCTCTTCTTCTTTTGATTTTTGCTGCTCACATTCCTGAAATTTTTAAAAAAACATTATTTGTTATTTTTCCTCACATTCAGTACAAACACAAGCTCTCAAACTACATGTGAAATGCAGTCACTTCCAATATTTGGGAAATACTGTGCCATCAAAAACCATAAAAACCATCAGTTTCTCCAAGAATTCAAGGGTAGCAAACTATACAATTTGCTAGCAAAAGAAGTATGCTTCAAAAAAGTTTTGGCAGTTCATTATTTTTCACTGAATAAAACACAAATGACCTTACTTGGTCGTATCAAAGATCCACTTAGTTCAGCATCCTGTTTCTCACAAAGGTATTAAGTGTGTAAGTAAGAAGGTTAATATTGGACAAGCAAACATGCATGCTCTCCTTCAGTCTCCAAGCTGCCAACTGTTTTCAGAGGACTTCAGCGTGATACACTTCTGTAAACTTCATTAACTGCATAACTTTCACTACATTTCTCTTCATACACTTTGCAGTCATCCCCTGCAGCTGCATCAGCTTTTAGCAACTACAATATCTTTTGCAAATGAGCTCCACAAGCTGCATGAAGAGCCAAGTACTTTTCTTGTTGTTGTTGTCTGAATCTGGCTCCTGCTAGGTACATTTGATGGATTCTGAGCCCTGAAATGGAGCACAGAGGGACTGGTTCATCGCTACTCATTCTCTGTAACTCATGATTTCACAGGTATCAGTATCTCACCCTCTATCTTCATCAAGGTGTTGTCTCTTTTTCAGACTGGCAACTCTCAGCATACTCAGTCATTCTAAATACTGACTGATCATCTTTGTAGCCTATCTCCATAACTTTTATAGTTCTGTCCTATCCTTTTGGAGATGAAGGTACTAGACTCATACACTGTATTTAGGCTGTGGCTTGCACAGGGATTTTTCCAAATAAGTGGCAATATTTGATTTTCTTTGCTAGCTGCTACTAACATTTCCGTAGGACTATGTATTACAAGCTTAAGATCCTGCCCTTCAGTAACAGCACTCAGCTCAGAACCCCGTTAGAACTATTTCATCCCCACTTTATCTGTTAGATTGCTTCAACCATTCCCCTATATAGTGATGCATTTTTATATAGTTCTCAAATTGTTTAAAGTTCTGCATTTCACTGCCCAGGACATACATATTTTTTTAGGAAACACGCCTTTCAATCGGCATTCACTCTGAATTTGTTCCTCAACTATAACAAGCAATCACTGTACAACTGGGAAGAATGGGATCATCTGTATCCTTTCACCTCAAAGGAGCAAAAGGGACCAATAATAGGAAGCATGGCAGTTTATAGACAAATTCCCTCCAGCAGTAGCTCTCCTAAAAAAACCCAACATGAGAAAGGTCTTCTGTTCTTTCAATCAAAAGACAGCAGCATTATGACACCCGAACTGACAGTGGATGTCAGTAAAGGCAGACAAACTGTATCCAGTCACACTTCACATTTCTATCTTCCCTAACATCACAGAAAAACAGAGAAGTTTTGAAAGCTTCTTGTTATGTAAGACTGCAGACTGTAGCTTCAGGACATTTCAGGTAGTCCCCTTGCAGTTAGGAGTCTCAGCTAAGACAAGTGACTTCAAAAGAGTCCCCCAAGGCACCTAAAATTCTACACCGCACTCTTATGAATACTCCAAGTTCCATCTCATAAACAAAACAAGGCTTCAGGGGCAGGAGAAATATGTTATAGATGTACTTCTCAAAAGCTACGCTCAGAATGAATGAGTAGAATACCTTCCATGTGTCCACATAGGGCCAAGGCCCATTATTCTGACAGTACCTGCCCTCCTAAGTGAAACTCAACCAGCTTTTGATTTGGTCATTCAGTACTTTTGAAAATGGAATCTGAACAGTTCCAAGAAAGGGGGAACAAGAGGACTGAAAAAAGAGAAGTCTGAAGCTGAGTTCAGGGAAAGACACACTCCATGTTTTTCAGAGGATCAGGGTTTCCTCTGAAAAGAAGGAAGAAAATCACCATCAGTCACAGAATATCAGGTTGGAATGGATTATCCTCCAGAATATCCCTGTTCAGCTGAATCTTGAAAGTGTTCAACACAGGGAAATCCAGCACTTCTCTGGGTTGAGTGAACCCAGTTCAAAGTGTTAATTCTTTTGAGACATTCACATTACTTAGTACATATTACCTTAGACAACCTGGCCAAATTAGCCTGTTGTTCAAACTCTAACTGGGACTTCGTGAGCTGCAACTGCTCCTTCAGGTTTTCAATCTCATCCTGCAATTTTTCTATCTTTCCTTTCCTCTTCTTTTCTTCTGAAAGAAACACAGATTTTAAAAAGGTTTGTTGCAATTTCTGGAACTGTGATACTTACTGTAAATACATTTCTGGTGTGACTTTCTTAGACCATTTCCCCTCTCACTACCATGATTCTCCATAGATGCTTTTGAATACATATATTCTCTGGACTGCTAACTTATCCTCAAATACTTGTACTACTGACATGTGAAATAGTTTATGAAATATTTACATGAAAAAGTGTTCTATAATCTAATTTCAAAGGAATCTAAACAACACAGGGTCATAAAAAGGATGCATAAAGGACAAAGTGAACATCACTTATTCAATTCTTTTAGGTTAAGTTTATTCTCAGTAACTTTTGTAACGAGTCCACTTGGAATACAACTAATTATTTATGTGAAAAGAATTGGGGGAATATCAAACAAAAAATGTTAAAATATGCAAAAATCACAACAATCTTCAGTTGTGAAACACTTCATCAATTTGCCAAGTATTTACTTGCCCATCATCTGGGAATCTGAGCACAACCCAGAATATAATTCCAGAAATAACTGCATGGGTTATTTCCCCTATAGAGACACTTCAGGCTAATCCTTTTATACAACAGTTACTTCAACTGTTTCTGCAGCATCTTCCACTATAATTTTTATCAACTGTAAGGTGCACAGGAGCTTTTTTCTTCTTCCAGTATATTCTTCTTCCTCAGGTGCTTACTCAGACCCCTTTCACCCTTGCTGCTTTTTTATTCACATGACAAGCTACAGTTCAGACCTCATTAGATCCTTCCCACTTTTTCTCCTCTCAAATGCTCCTTTTTTCCTAACTTGTTTCTAATCACTGTTATTTGTCAATACTTGTCAGTCCTCAGCAATAAGTATGCAGCCTAGCAGGAAGGAAAGAATTTAGATATGAATGAAAGAAACTTTGAGAACATTTTTTTACGAACTAAACATCTTTCAGTGAAGAGAGAAAAAGTATGCAAGTTAGTGGTAAAGCAACCTTGAGTATCATAGATAGATGAAGTTAGACTGTTCTTAACAGTTTCTCTTTCTTGCTACATTTTACAGTCAGTTTAGCTCAGGAAAGCGTGATCCCGTTCACACTGATTTCAAGTGGGGTGGATTATTTCTGTACTAAAAATTCATATATATCTACAAATTTTATTTTCCTTCGTGCAACTTGTTCATTTTACCCATGTTTTTATAACATTCATGCCTAAAGAGAAATTGTGCTCTGAACTGTGCTACTGGCTAAAGTATTCAACAGAAATACTAGTTTGAAAAGATGCTACAAATATGGCACACAGGCCATATTTGCACAGGCACAACTATTTTCCAGAGACTGAAACTTATGTTGCCCAATACATTGTATCAGCCAGTGACACTTGCATTCACACAAACTGGATTCTGCCACCTAAAAATGGAAAGTAAATAATATTCTTCCAAGTTACACAAAATCATGGACTGCATAGCCTCACTATAGTTACACTTTTCTGAACTACCTCTCTTAGTTTTTTGATAACATTAAAGCACATACCGATCTCAGACTCTCCTGGATGACGCCTTTGAATGTGACTTTGTAAAAAGGAATAGGTCATAAAAGCCTTTTCACAAAACGCACACTAGGGAAAAAAAACAGTTAAAAACAGATCAGTAACATCTTTTTGGTAAATACAGTGGTTAAGGTTTTTAACAGGTTATTACATTTTGCTCATATTTCAAAAGAAGGTAGTTTTAATAAACTCCATCTCACAAGAAAAAGGACTAAAGTTTACATGGTACCAAATTTTTGCAAAGTTATCAGTATATTAGTGCTATCTAAAGTTTCACAGTGATGGTCATGAGCAAGAATCTGATTGTGCTAGGCACTGTACAAACTGAACAAAAAAGACTCTGCCCAAGCAAGTTCAAACTCAGATATAAACCACAGACAAGGATTCAAATACGTAGGTAGAGAACTGTAAAGGAAACGTATGACAACCCTCTTCAGCAAAATACAGACTGCAGCCAACTAGCAGCTCGGGTGTTCTTAAAATTCATTTAACACCACAAAGTAGAGCACCACATAGCTGGAAAAAACCAATAAAGATGGGTTTGAATATATGAGTTGTAAGATGGCAATACTCAAAGGATATGTAAAATACTCAGACATTGCAACCACGGGAAGGTAGCAGTACACAATTTTATAAGAAAAGGTACATAGCTACATTAGTATGCTACCTAGAATCCTTCTGAAGTACAAAGTTGTTTCAATTTCTATAATTTACTTACTAGTTTTGAATTTACATTTTAAGTCAAATTTGGATCCTACCCTTTTTAAAATATTCTTTTTGTCCACCTTCAAAGTACATTCTACTAATGTTCAGAATATATTAAAAATAGATGGGTAGTACAAGGACAGAAGCTACATCTCCAAACTCAGTAACATACTTCAAGACTATGCATGAGGGCCCCTTATCACTTCAGGGTCACTCATTACCTCTATCTCTACTTTTTTTCAAATCAAGACATTTTAACAAACCACAGACACTCAAATAAGTCATTTTTCCTTATCAGTGTGATATGACTGAAGGAGCCAAGTTAACAGATTCAAGATCTTGTCACCAACGCCAGAAGGAGGATCTGGGGAACTACAGGTCTGCTAGCCTGACCTCAGTGGCTGGCTGTGTCTGTTCTGGAACAGATCATCTTCAGTGTGATCACATACAGGACAACCAAGGGATCAGACGCAGCTAGCATGGGTTTAGGAAAGGCAGGTCCTGACTGACCAATGTGATCCTTTTATGACCAGGTGACCTGCCTAGGAGATGAGGGAAAGGCTGTGGATATTGTCTGCCTGGACTTTGACAAAGTCTTGAACACCATCTACCATGGCATTCTCCTGGAAAAGCTGGCAGCCCATGGCTTGGAGAGGAGCTCTCTTTGCTGGGTTAAAAACTGGCTGGCTGGATAGACCCAGCGACTGTGGTAGTGTTGCATCCAACTGGCATCTTGTCACTAGTCGTGTCCCCAGGGACATGTGTCCCCAGGGACCAGTGTTGGGGACAGCCCAGTGTAATGTTTATGGATGATTTGGATGAGGGGATTGAGTGCACCCTCGATAAATTTGCAGACAACACCAATTGAATGGCAATGTTGATCTGATAGGGGGTAGGAAGGCTCTGCAGAGGGATCTCGATAGGATGGATTGACAGACACAGGCCAATTTTATGAGGTAAAACAAGACCAAGTGCCAGATCCTTCACTTCAGCCACAACAATCCCCTGCAGCACTACAGGCTTGGGGGAGTGTCTGTAAAGCTTCCCAGTGGTAAAGGACCAGGGGATGTTGGTCAACAGCTGCTGAACATGAGCCAGTGTGTGTGCCCAGGTGGCCAAGAAGGCCAGTGTCATCCTGGCTTGTATCAGCAGGACTGTGGCCACCAGGACCAGGGCAGTGATTGTCCCACTGTACTCAGTGTTGGTGAGGCCACACCTCAAAACCTGTGTCCAGTTCTTCAGACATTGAGGTGCTGGAGTGTGTCCAGAGCAGGGCAATGGAGCTGGTGAAGGGTCTTAAGGGTAAGACCTATGAGAAGCAGCTGAGGGAGCTGGGGGTGTTTAGCCTGCAGAAAAGGAGTATCAGGGGAGACCTTATCAATCTACAACCACCTGAAAGGAGGTTGTAATAATACAGGGGTCAGTCTCTTCTCCCAGGCAACACGACAGGACAAGAGGACTTAGCCTCAGGCTGTGCCAGGGAAGGCTCAGGTTGGACATCAGAAGGAATTTCTTAATGAAAAGGGTGATTAAACATTGGAATGGACTGCTGAGGGAGGTGGTGGAGTCACCATCCCTGGAGGTGTTCAAGAAACGAGTAAACAACTGCACTTAGTGCCATGATCTAGTTGACAAGGTGATGACAAGTCAAAGGTTGGACCTGATGATCTCAGAGGTCTTTTCCAAATTAAATGATTCTGTGATTATGTGAAATTCCCAGATTTCACATTATATTTAAAACACTGATACTGGTAGTTGGGTATGCTATAAAACACACCTTTCAGCAAACACTAAAGCCATGAATAATTAAGACAAATTTTGTTGAACAAATGCAAAGCCTAATATAAAACCAAAATAAAGTGATAGTATGGCAACAAAGCATTACTGCCAACCAAGAGGGAGCTTACAGTGTAACAGATTGCACATGATTTACAGAATTAAATTGGCTGTGAAATAATGTTATCCATTCAAGCACAAACTTGGTGTCAGTTTGACTTGCTGGTTGTGAAAGCAAGCTCTTACTGCAGGAGACAGGATTAACACAGGGAATATTTAGGTTTTGAATTATGCAACACTTTGCTTGCAACTACTTTTCAGAGTTAACCCCAACATGCACTTTATTCTACACTGTACATAAGAATGTAAGATTTCTGAACAAAACATTAAAAAAGTGAAAAATATTATTTAACATTAAATTTGTATTACTCACATGAAGGTAGTGACTAACAAGTCTTAAACTTGTTATTTGTTATCTATGACTTGTAGGTATCAGTACCATTTTATATCAGCATTTCATGGTTAAACTTATATTGATGATGGATTAAAGGCACTCCAAAACAAATTTACATTACCCATAAAGTGCACCTCCACTAAAAGTGGCAAGTAACAGGCATATTAGCAAAACGTGCAGGACTCTGAGGGGATGGAATCCAAACTACCCTCTCAGGAACACCAGTAAAACCCCTATTATCTGTCAACACAGATCAGCCAATATCGTGGCACAAATAAAAATCACACAGCTATTGTTTACTGATCACACTGCTACCCTGCATTTACAAACACTAGGAAGAGTTTAATTCTTCTCTGACATTCACACTCAGAATCCTGAAAACACTGTAGGAACTTCAGGTATTGTTCAACATCATTCCCTGAACTCATTTTTCTCATGTGAACTTAAATAACTTCTAGAGAAAATAAATTATTAACAGAGAAGAAAAAGGGGGGGAGGTCAGAAGTTTACTTTATATGAAATCAAATTGCAAATGGGAAATAGATTTCCATCTCTGTTTTACTGCAAATGCCATTGAACATATTAGTAATGAGACAAGTTCACCACCATGTTCCTCAGCTTCCACAGAGACAGTTGCACACTACAAGTATTTCCATAAAACATGGTAATATTTGGCAATCACAATGTGAATTATTTAAGTTTACACATAAAATGACACATGCAATCAGTTTTCTTTTGCAACACAGGACAGACAAACTGCTTGATAAGTTGTATGAAGGTTTTTTAAAATCACACCATGTCAACAGCTTGTCCTTGAGACTAATACTTGAATGCATGAACCTTGCAGTATGTATAGTTCTATTCCTGGGGCATAAGGTATCTTTTCCCTTACAGAAACCCTTGAGCCAACTTAGTGAATGTCTTAAATATTGAACTTTGCCTGTAACTTTAAATACACAGAGCTAGCCCAAAATCATGTCAAGTCTGTGTCAGGAGTACTCTTTAGATTTCAGATTACCTTTGAAGCTGAAAATTGCATTCCTGAAACCTGTAGGAAAATGAAAATGCTGAAGCTGAAAAATACTTAAACTATCACACCATTGTAGTGAGACAAAAAACCCCTCCTAATGAAAACAGAGTGCCATGACACTGTCAGTCAGAGCAGCTATGTAGTAAGGCTCTTAAGGAAGACCCTTCAGGAACAGATTGTTGTGGAATCAGAGCTGAGCTAACTCACTGAAGCTCTTTACCATCTTGCCTGAGTCACCTCTGAGTCACACACGTCAGGAGAAACTTTGTGCCTGAAGAAAATCAGTGCAGGACAGTGACTACTTGCAGACAGTACACTATTGCTCAGCACCAGTTCTGATGTATTTGCCCTGTGTGTTTTCTGACCACGCAATTGACAGACAAGGAAAGAGAGCAACACAAAACAGTAACACATTTATCACAGGTTTTGTATGTGTGTGTATCTCACATTTCAGACGCATCTAAAGCAAATCCAAAAGTAAAGAGCACTTGTTAGTAACAAGGGGATTTGTTAAAAGATGATGTAGCATGCTACCAAGAGTCTCTGAAACACAGACTTAGAAAACAAGTGGAAGCAATGCACTTCCTTTTGCAAGGTCACTGGTCCTTGCAGTTCCAGCCTTTCACCCAGCAAGCGACTGTACCCCAGCAAAGTGGAGCTGCTCTGCCGCCCATCCCAGCAGGCTCAGAGCTGGCAAGGTGTGGGTGACTGGGTCACCAGGCCCTCTCCTCTCACCTGGTGGTAGCTGGCTCGTGCTTCCAGCATCATCTGCTGGGTGCTGATCATCTTCTTCCTCCGCCGGCATTCCTCCTTGAGCCCCTGGATTTCCTGCATGCGCTGGCTCACCTCCTTGCCCAGCTGGTCGCGCTGCCCCTGTGTCTCTCGCAGGGTCTCCTCCAGGTTGCCGAGCTGGGCGCTGAGGTACTCCTGGGAGTGCAGCAGGTACTCGGTGGAGAGCTGCGCCAGGCGCAGCAGCTTCAGCAGCAGCGGGTCCGCGGGGCCCTGGCAGTGCGGGCAGCACTCCCGTTCGGCGCTACAGAAGGTGACATGCTCCAGGTGCGCCTGCAGGGCCGCCACGTCCCCCTCCCGCGACACCCGCTCCACATCCACGGTGCTCAGACGTCGCCAGTCCGGGTTCTCGTGCCGCGCGCGGAACTGGAACGCGGGAAACGCCGCCGGCGCCGAGCCGGGCCCGGCCGCCGGCGGGTGGTAGGTGCGCTGGGAGAAAGGCTGCGGGAGAGAGACACGGCTCAGCCCGGGCCGGCACTCCCCGCCCCGCCGCCCGCCCGCCCGTCCGTCACGGCGCTCACCATGTCCGGGCTCCGTCCCTGCGGCTTCGCTCGGCGCCGGCGTCCTCCGCGTCGCTATAGCAGCCCCGGTCTGCGCAAGGGGAGGCGGCAGTGACGCCGCGTTGTGCCGCCTCCCGCCCGCCCCGCCGCTCCCCGCCCCACGGCCCTTCGGCTTCGTGCTCGGTATAAATCCTGTCCCCTTCTCCCTCCCGGCATCCTCCTCCCCCGACGCCTCCACGGCCTCCTGGCAGCGCCACATTAAGGAACGCTCTCCCGCCGGTCCCGGTGCTCCCCCTGCCCCGCGCACTGTACGCAGCGCATCCTTTACCATCTTCACACGCTACTCGCATCAACAAACATCTCCTGGGCTTCGCTCTTATGTATATTCACCCTTAACATAGCTACACAGCGTATGCTTTCTCTCTCCACATTCCCTTCACTGCTGTGAAGTCTGTACGTGGCACCCTGCTCGCACGTTCACTGCATCAACGTGCCTCCCCACGCCGTGCCTCCTCCGTGCTGCTCCGGACTCAGACCTTTCGCACACACCATGATTTACACCCCTCTACCCCTGTGCTGTCCTATGCCCTTCTCCAGCCTCGCCTACTCATCTTTCTCCCACATGTGATGGCACCTGTGACCTCCCCACCATCAGCATACACACACGTATGTTGTTTCTCCTGTACATCTGCTTCACGCTGCTGTACCCTCATGTCCCTCAGCTGGTAGCTCTGTGCAATCTCTCCAAGGCAAATCCACACCCCTCCCAATGCCCACACACCAACCTCCTGCTGGGTACTTTTGAATACCTTCCTCACCTCAACACGGTCACAGACTTTGCATTCTTCTTCCATATGCTCTCTTCACTCATCAAATCAACACACCTCTTCCTGCTATCACCACACACCAGACCCACTCTTGCAACCACACAACTCTACAACCTCACCACATCTCTCATTCCTGTCTCATTCTACAGACCCCAAACACTTCAGCCTCATGAAGCACTTCATGGCTTGCGTGCATCACCTACTTCGCCATCCAGGCCCAAATACTTTTCTCCAAGGCAATTCAACTGCCTATATCCCTGCCGCACAACAATTCCCAGTACTCCCCAGTTTGGCATTTCCATTGCTCCTGCTCAGTTGCTTCAAACACTGTTTCTAAGCAGGAGCATCTTTCTCCTCCATCATACAAAATTACCCTATTCCCTCACTCATCCTTAGCACTCTTCTCCAAAAACTTGCTCTTCCTGTTACCATTTCTTAATATTTCAAGTCCCCTATGCTACATCTGCCTTACTGCTATGTCCCACATTTATACCTCCCTAACTTTTCAGTCTCTTCCACACATAGTCAAATTTCTCATCCTCTCATCATTCCTCAATACATACCTCCCCAAGAACATTCACGCCATGCATACCTGATTACACACTCCATTCCATAGGTTCCTCTACATCATATATTATAGACTCACAGAGATGTTCTCAAGGGACCTCTGGTGATCATCGTCCAGTCCAAATTTCTACCGGATACTAGTTCACATCACCTGTGGCATTTAAGATGAACAGGCAGTCCATGACCTCCCCCGTACAACCTGTTGCATGTTTGTGCTTTCCTCCTGATGAAAACATTTTTCCTAATATCTCACTGAGTATCTGCTATTACCAAGATTAAAGAATGGTTTGAATATTTTTGCTGCCAATTGTTCAAGTAACTGTAGGCAACTACTAGAGTGCCCCTTTGCCTTCTCTTCACCACACTAAAGAAGCCCAGCTCCCTCAGCTTCTTCTCACAGATAATGTACTGTAGATCTCAACCATCTTATTAGGCCTCCTCTGTTCCCTTTCAGATCCTCCACACAGTTCAGAGTATCCCTTAATATCTCCCTCCATTCACCTCCTAGGAATGTGTAATGAACCTCACCTCTCATCTGCATTTTTAACATTGCCCTCTCCAATATAAACAGTAACGTCTGCCATTAATCACAACATAGAACCACTTCCATGAAAATACCAATAATGTTGCTACATGTACCAACACAAGCACCCTTACAAATTACAAGCTCTTAGTTTTATGTAAGTTTCTATGTTGGATGTTGCTTTTTGGACCTTGAACCTTAAGCCTACTGGTCACACTTTACTGCAATATCCAAGATTCAGTACCATTCAGATTCTTCCATCACTTACCATGTCACTTGTTTTTAATTTAGAAAGATACTGTGTGATGTTTGGAACATTGCAGTCTTCTCCTGCAAGGACGACATTTTTGCCACCTCCTTTTCCATTAATAGGGTCTCCAGTAAATTGCTACCTTCAAAGAAATCTTTATATATATATATATATATAAAATATAGATCTGCCTGGTTACCACTGGACTTTGCACTGCTCTGAGTCCTGAAGTAAGAAAATATACTGCTAATCTTCTTCAGAGCTATTTGTAATGTAACACAGACTCAATTCCATTTAGTTTATAAATACATTTATATTTATTAGCGACTAGATCTTTTAAAATTATCAAATACTGGCTACTGTCCAAAATGTTCATGCCTCAAATTCTTTAAAACACCTTGAAAATCAGGTATTTGAATATTTTTTCTAATCAAAGGAACTGTTAAGTTACACATAATGAAATCTAACAAAGATCTGAGCCTCATATGTGCTCCATCTATTTGACATAGGAGAAATTTTTTTTTACATAAAAATCATTTAAGTTTTGCAAGCTACCAATTTGTTTGTTAAGCAGAAGGAGCCTAAAAAAGCACACATTAATTATGGGCCTTTCGCTGACAGATGCATGGGTTTAATTAGAAAAAAATAACCAAACATTATTTAAAGCCAGCGAAGTAAACCAGCCCTGAGGGTAGCTTATTCTCCTCAACCAGCATATTTAGTCAGGAATATCCATACAAATTTGCATGCTGCTCCAACTAAACCTGCTTTAACTGAATGTGACCTTGCAGCAGTACATCATCTATACATCATATAATGGTCTTTGCTGGGAGGCACCTTAAAGACCATCCAGTTCCAACCAGCTGTCATGGGCAGGGACAACTTCTAGTAGACCAGGTTACTCAGTGCCCCATCCAACCTGGCCTTGAACACTGCCAGGGATAGGAGGGGCACCACGAAGTTGAGGCACAAACTGCCCAGGTATCATGATGGAGACAGAAAAAGTACGGATGGGCTGAGGCGGCCCTTCTCGATCTCTTTTTCCTTTCTTTCTGCCGGATTTACTCTATTCTGGGAGTTGTACCGATGAGGAATTTAGGGTCATCACCCACCCGCGAATCCCCTCGGTCAGGGGAGGCGCCGTCTGCTCCCCCGGCCACCCCTACCCGCCGGGGCGGGCGGCACCGGAGAAAAGCAGCGCTTCCCCGCGGCGGTGCCCGCGGACCAGGCCCGGGAGGCCGCTTTGGGAGGCAGTCAAGCACGGCCGGGCCTGCGGGAGGCCTTGAGCCGGGCTCCATCTGCCTGCCAAAACCTCCGACTCCGCTTCGGAGCGGGGCCGCCTCGCCGCTCCCTCCCGCCTGCCCCCGGGGAGAGGCCCCGCCTGGCGCTGCCTCCTGCTACCTCCTGCGCCCGGGCTGGGGGGAGAAGGGGAGATATGCGCGCTTACCTCGGGCTGCAGCTCCGCGGGGCTCGGTGGGCGCCGCCGGGCGCGGAGGGGCGGCGGGGCTGNGGGCCGGCGGCCGGGAGAGGCGAGAGTTCCCCCGCTGCTCGCCGACTCTCGCTCCTTGAAACCTGCCCGGCAGATGTTGATGCCCAGGCGGATTGTCCTTTGTCTTGGTCCCGTCCCGAGCCTCTCCAACCTAGAAGCAGCCTTTTCTCTTCCTTTTTGTAAAATACAAGGGAAGTTACAACAAGCTTTGGAAAGGCTGCCTTTGGAAATTCAAGGCACGTTTTACCACGCAGTCACCGAAGACGACACGTTTAAACCTGTGGAGCAGCGAACTTCTTAGCGGGATGGGGAGTCCCCGCCGGCGCGGGGCGGGCGGCGCGGCAGGGCAGCGGCGCGGTGGGGGCAGGAGCCCGCCTGCCCGCCCAGATGGATGGGAGGTTTGAAGAGTTTCAGGATCCCGTCTGCTTGCCGAGATGGGGGTTTGGGGGATTTGGGGGTGGCAGCAGCCCTCCTGCCTACTGAGCTGGGTGGGGGGCTTCATGGGCTGCAAGATCCCATCTGCCCGCCGGGCTGAAGCGAGTCTGGGCATCTGCAGGATCCTGCCTGCCTACCGAGCTGGAGTGGGGCTTGTGGGGCTGCAGAGGCCCTCCTGCCTGCCGAGCGGGAGGGGAGCCCGAGGGACTGAGAGCGTAGTGCTAACTCCCAACGGGAGCAGGTTGGAGGTTGGATATTTCATGTGAGTTTCCTGACGCGTGCTGGAAAACACCATGTTCCAGTACAAGGATAAGGCTGGGAGTATGCTTTCCTGCGGGTATCTTAACTGAATTCATGTCAGGTGAAGTTCTTATTTTCAATGAAAATACCTATTTTACTACAGGTAGAATATTCCAACAGCTACAGATCCCATCGGATCCTTCTGATTTTATTCCTCTTCCCTCTAAGGGTTTTGAATTGTGTTTTTCCACGATCAGTGTTGTGCAGCCTTTGTGGCTATAAGGAAAATGTCAAACAGTTTTTATTTAATATAAATTACACCGGCAAATTCAGTAATGGAGGTTAAACATTAGATATTTACAACACCTAATCTTAATTTAGAAATTCCATTTGGCCAGGAATACACCATTGTGTTCTCCAAAGTACACAGACTTACTGAGACACCAATTTACCTTACTGAACCATGAAATTCTGTTGCAACAGTGTAGATGTGGGCACATACTCTGTGAACACCAGCTTTAAGAGAGGTAATCATTCAGGTGCTTCCATTTTTGATGCTCCAAGGGTACCTCAGCATACTCCAGTCACTAATGGGTGTTCTATCCAGAGGATCAGGCTAGTCTGAAGGAAAACCTGAACATGTATCGAATGCAGATAATCCAATCCTCAGTACTAGTGACTTTTGCTTCTGCAGATCTGTGTCTGTTGGGCTACTAAAGCAGGCATTGCCAGAAGAAGATGCTTTATGAAGGCTTTATTGTGTTAAACCTTAATTAAGAGAGGACTTTGAAAACCTGCAGTGACAGTCACAACCTCTATGGGTCAGGCCTAGAGGCAAATATGCAATACAATTACTTTATGTAAAGGGTTGGAGCACTCAGAGAGCCAGATGCACAAATGCACTCCCTTGGGTGCCCAAGAAATTTTATACCCCATGCCCTTAGAATGCCCTAATGGCAACACCACAGGCTATTCAGCATGCCTTCTAAGGATTCCTCTTGCTATGAAAGTGATTTTTATATCAAAGTAAATGCTACCTCTGTGAGAAAATGCTGGAAATGCTCTTCAGTTGATGAGGGGAATGGTGTATGAAGTGTGTGGAAACACGTGGATTTTGGTTGCTTATTCTAGTATCTGTTTAATACAAAATGCACAAGCAGGCCTTGGATGAGAGCTATAACCAAGATTTCTATGCTGAAGGGGAGGCTCTCACCCTGTAATTCTTTCACTCTTATTTTGTTCCAGAACTTGATTAATCCTTAATTACTTACTAGCTGTAAGTGGTACATCACATGGCAAGGGTGGATATTCTTTAACCCACATTAGTGCTGAGTTCTACCCTTATATACACTGGTAACAAAAACAAACCTAAAACAGGTGTCCTCCTAAAACAGGTGTGGATTTACTAGGAGAGGACCAAGAGCATTTGCAAGGTATTTTGCGGCTCATAGAGGGCACCTGCAACTGGAGAACACAAAAATGAGAGTGTTCTGATGGTGGGGTGAAATATGATGACATCTTGGCAATGGCTGTTTGGGAAATGTCCTGGTAGCAGGGGTGTCAGGTTGAGTCAGCTGCACAGTGGATTGGTCAGGGCAGGACCCAGCACCCGCCCATCCCACCAGCCAGCCAGGAGCAGCTGGGGCAGAGGGAGCACCGGGGCAAGCCCCACACCAAATTGGGCACCTCCTGGGCTCAGGGAGGCTGGGCAGGGCAGGGCTGTGGGAGCTGGAGACTGACCCTTCTGCAGTGTTGCTGAGGGGGCTGACATGGGGGCCTGGGCCCTGGGCACTGGGGGAGGCTGGGCAGGGGCAGCCTGGCCTGGTAGTGTCCTTAGTGCACTGATGTGGTGTGTTAGGTGAAAAAGTTGTTGGTGTATTTTGTGGTATGGAGGAGAACTACATATGTGCTACAAGATGTTTTAATTTGAGAGAAGGCAGGGGAAAAACTGTCTTGGGAACTGAGAAACAGACTCTTCAGTAATGTCTCTCTTACAGCGCTCTCAGAGTGACGCATACAAGTAATCATTAACTCCAGTGGAAAGTTGACTTCACCAGAGTGGTGCAAGTATAATAATGAGTCTAGCCAGATTCTTAGTTTATTTAATCTTTTCCTTCCTGCCAGTTTCCACCACGGCATATTTTTCAATTTTCAAGCAAGTGGCTGTGTGGTGCTTAGTTGCTGGCTGGGGTGACATGACAAATACCTATAATACTTCCATTTCTTCAAACTTTCCATCACTCAGTTTACCTGAGGAAATGATTAATATATTTTTATCACAGGAAAACAAAACATTTCAAAGAAAGGTAGAATGAACTGCTCTCCTGACCCTTTCGTGTCACCTCCTTCATTCCAACAAATGCCACCAGCCACAATTAAGCAGTTTGAATAGATGCTGCTCCATGTAGTTCGTTAAGTTTTATTTTCAAGTTTGGGTGCTTCAGACTCTTTACAAATTAAATGGTTTTTAGCTTCAAATAAAACAGTTTCTCTGAAAAGTTTCTCTTCTTGTAACAAGTCTAGCTGGATTTTACTGAGATGGACAGCTCATTTATCTTCCTTTCTTCCAAACTCGGAGGGAATTCAACTTAGCTACAGAGAAATGTCTGCAAAGACACTGAAACCACTGATACAATTGCAGCAATAGAAAGGTCACACAATCAAGTACTTGGATTTTAAGACTTAGCTAACTCTAGGTGAATTTTTAATGGCATATGTTAGATATTTGTTCTTTTTCTAACAACTACATTGCACTTTTTCACTGACTGGGCTATAACAGTTTTTGTGGGCAAGAAATAAACTGTGGGAGAAAGGAAAATGAACCACCATCTCTCAGAACCTAAGTCACAAAGCATACAAGGGCAGTGTTTACTCCACTTCCCACCCCCAGCCCCCAAAAATATTGTCAGTTCTGATACTCAGAATTTAAGGGTATGCTTTGGGACTGGGTGTCCTCTCAGGACTTTCCAAAGTCTTGCATTCAGTGAAACTCTTATTTCTGAAAACATGGAAATGAAGCATTAATCAATATAGCAGCCACTCTTCAGGATCTGCACAAGCTCTTTGTTGTCTTCCTTAGGTTGTACTTGTCTGCAGATTGCTGTGCTGGGTGGCAAGAAGGATCAGCTGGTGCAAACTTGTGAGTTTGAGCAGAGGTAATGTATAGACCTAGATGATCTCTGCTTGGTTTCTGGATATCTGGTTCTAAGAGAGATTTGAGATGCCTCATTTCCTCAGGCCATCATTGCTGCCCCAGCAAGGTGAATCTGTTGTCTTTTGTATTGTTAGCAGTTAAAGGGTAAATGAAGTCTTCTGATCCTGCAGTTGGGTGTGTAAACGAGGATGCTGGATGGCATCACAGGCCAATGGCTTACATGACTTGTAAAACTCTGCATGAGGGGTGTTCTGTTGCCAGTGTCTTGAATGAATGATGTCTTGAGAGATGGAAACATCCACTTAGGAAGGAAGATTATGGAGATGCCTGCTAGAGCAGGCAGAGGTAAGGCTGCACACATACACACTCTAAATTCTGGTTAAAGTTCTTTGAAGTGTGAGCTTTGCTTGTTTGGTGTTTTGGCAAACATAAAATAAGAACACCTTCAGTAATGGCACAGTACATTTTCAATGGTATTTTTCACAGTTTGTAAAATCAGAGACATTCAAGAGAAACAAAACAGCTTGCTGGTGTCACAGAGGTTTGAAATTTGGAGTTGTGCTGAGAAAAATATATGTAATTAATAATAGGTAAACCAAAACCAGCTTCAGGGAAATCAAAACTAGTTATGCAAATAGATTGTATTTCAGAAATTGCTTCAATCAAGAAACAGGAAGAGTCCCTTAATGTTAATATTTTTAATATATTTTCAAAACAGAATCCTCAACTTCAGAGAAATAACAGTATCTCAATGTTTGAAGCAAAGTTTTTTGACTTTCAGAGTAGCATTTTAATTGAAAAATGTTCTATGCCCTAAAAATAAAATGCATGTTTTAATAGGGGCATGTTTTCATAATAAATGAAATCTTTTGCTCTCTTGCCCCAGACAAAGCTGGACCCTCACACTCCCTTTCAAGTTCAATGACAAAGAACAGCTTTACCAAGTGCAAGTTTAGAGCATGTAAATTAAGTTCTTGTGCTGAACTACAGGCTGTAGGAGCCTTTTTGTTTCCATTTACTGTGAAGGAACACAGAAAAAATAATTTGCCCACAATTCACTCCTGTGAACACCAGTCCAGATGTGAAATTCCTGAAAGATATGGCTAAATAAACAAGAATCCCATGTTACACTGATGTACACTGCTATTTCATTCAGCTCTATCATAGCTAAGTTTCTGACAGGGATATACGTAGGTGAGAATAAAAACAAGGTACAGGGACTGAGAGACCTCTTACAAGAAGTAGTCCTGGGAGTGCTACCTCTGTGTTACCATCTTCTCTCACCTCCTCCTTTTTTTTTCATACTAGATTGTGAATGCAACACAACAGTCTGCTATATTGTTTCTTTTCCTGGATCAAGAAACTTCTGTTAGAGTGGTTTTGGAATTGAGATTATTAATGAAATTGCATCACCAAGCATACCAGGGTCCTCCACAGATATAACTATCTCCACCAAATATCACCTTAGTCAGTTCACTGTCTCTGAAGCAATGAATAGCTTCAAGAGTCATTCCTTGCTAATTGCCGCCCTCTGATGTTACTATGTATTACCAGCAGCAACTTGGGAAAAATTCCTTGGTTTTTGGTCTTTTGAGCACTTTGAACATTAATGTAGTCTTTGTCATCCACCCTTTCACACCAGACTTAAGACTTCTGAAGAAACATGTTTCTGGTTTTAGCAACCTAATTTTTATGAATCCCTTGGAAAGCATTTTTACATTTCAGCTATATTGCTTTGCTATTTTTCAAATTTCAAAATACAGAATGATAGAATATCCCGAGCTGGAAGGAATCCACAAGGATCATTGAAGTCAATTCCTGGCCCTGTACAGGACAACCCCAAGGGTCACACCCTGTGCCTTAGCATATTGTCCAAATGCTTCCCCAGTTCAGAAAGACTTGATGATGTGACCACTTCCCTGGGGAGCCTGTTCCAGTTTCACTCTCTGGGAGAAAAGCCTTTTCCTGATAGCCAGCCTAAACCTCCCCTGACACAGCACATGCCATTTCCTCAGGTCCTGGTCACCACACTGGCATTCGTTTCTTTGAGTCCTTTTCCTCTTCTACTTCTGAAATTGGTTCGTGTGTAGTGGGTTGACCTTTGCTGGACACCAGGACCACACTAAAGCCTCTCTATCCCTCCCCTCCACAAGTGGATGAAGGAGAGAACATACAACAAAGGATTCATGAGTTGAGATAAGGAATAGGAGAGATCACTCATCAAGTACTGCAAGTAAAATTTCTTGGTGATACCTTGGATGCATCATGTTCCAAATGAAATGCTCAAGAGGAATAACCTACTTTTCTTTTTTTCAATCTGATCTTTCAAGAAAGCTTGTAAATTACACCATCAAGGGTTAAAACATAATGTGACCATGCCTGCAGAATGAAAAAAGTAATTTCTATGGTTGTCAAGTCAGAATTCAAGCCTCAATTCTTTTTATTTTCTCAGCATATTTCCTCTGAGACCAGGATTGTTGGGTTTTTGTTTTTTGGGTTTTTTTTTGCATTTGTGGGGTATTGGGGTAAAATGTAGACTATGTCCCTAATTTGAATTGTTTATCCAAAGTTGAAACAATTTGAAACTGTTTCAACAATTTGAAACGATGAACAACTGGGCACATACAGGGTTAGATTTCCTGTGGTAGCTGAGAACACGGTGTTTTCATTACAAAAAAAAAAAAAAAAAGGAAGAGAAATCC
>VXAC01003946.1:434192-562950 GCA_013399225.1 Rhipidura dahli
AGATTTCCTGTGGTAGCTGAGAACACGGTGTTTTCATTACAAAAAAAAAAAAAAAAGGAAGAGAAATCCCAAAAAATATGTGTTAGATTGCATGCTTAGTCTTTCATAGTCTTTCAGTTTAAAAAAACACAGTCATAGAATGGCCTGGGTTGGAAAGGACCTTAAATACCAATATGTGAGTTCTGACATCCCTGCCATGGGCAGGGACATGTTCTACTAGACCAGGTTGCTCAGAGTCCCATCAAGCCTGGCCATGAACAGTGCTTCAGGGATGAAGCATCCACAACATCTCTGGAAATCTTGTTTTAGTGTCTCACCACCCTCACAATAAAGAATTTCTTCTTAATGTCTACAAGTCTACTCTCAGTTTAAAGCCCCTTGAGGGTGGTCACAATGTGACACTGCTGGACTCAGGAGGCCATGAACTGTCACCAATCCCTTCCATTACAAAGAGGGACTTGTGGCACTTTTGCATCAAGCAGAGCATTGCCAGCTGGGCAGGGGAGGTGACTGTCCTGCTCTGCTCTGCAGTGGTGTGGCCTCACCGTGAATACTATGTGCAGTTTTGAGTGCAACAATATAAGAAAGACATGAAGCTTTTAGAGGGTGTCCAAAGGAGGGCTATGAGGATGAAGGGCCTCGAGGGGAAGCCATATGAGGAGTGGCTGAGGTCACTTGGTCTGTTCAGCCTGGAGGAGACTGAAGGGAGACCTCATTGCAGTCTGCAGCTTCCTCATGAGGGGAAGAGGAGGGGCAGACACTGTTCTCTTCTCTGTGGGACCAGTGCCAGGACCCGAGGGAATGGCCTGAAGCTGCATCAGGGGAGGTTTAGTTTGGGTATTAGAAAAAGGTTTTTCACCCAGAGGGTNCCACTGTCGGGACCGGGGGCGGCGACGGAGGAGGAGGAGATGGTGTCCCCCGCTGCCTCTGCCGGGCGCCTGGGCTCCGCGCTGCCCTTCCTGCTCGTGCTCCTCGACCTGCAGTACCAGGGTGAGCCGGGCCGGGGTCCCTGTGGGGGTGCGTTGAGAGGGGGGCCTGTGCCGCGTGCGTTCGCGGCCCGCCGGGGTTGGGCCCGCGGCCGTGGTGGCTGGGCGCCCTCCGTCCGTCCCTCCTGCCGGGCTCTTGGTCGGGGCTGCGTGGTGTCCGCCATGGCGGCGGGGCACACTCACCTCCCCCCGCCTCCCCCCGCCCGAATCGTCTTGAGGCGGGGAAATATTTCGGGAAGGGGTGTGAGGAGGGAGGTACAGCGCTGCCACCTCATCACTCGGGGCGAAGGGTGCGTGATGAGGGCACCGCCGCTGCCGGTGACCTGTTGGGGTTTATCGGAGTTCCTGGGGGTGCGGTGGCTCGCTGTGTGTGCGCTTCGCGCTCCCCGGCCTGCTCACGAACGGGCTGAGGCTGCCGCCAGCGACTGTGAGGCTTCGGGTGCAGTGGTGTCCTCGGGTGCAGCTGTGTGACAGCATAGGCCGTTCTGTGCTAGCTGTGCACTTCTCACTCCGGTGTGGATTTTGTGTAGTTTCGAAGTTCAAAGGCTTCTCCAGTGGCCCTTCTCAGCCACAGCCAGTATTAATACCACACTTACAGATGTCGCTGAGGCTTTTGACGGTTGCGTTGAATTTGTTCCGTTTTTGTTTTGTTGTTATGGTTTCTGTTGGTTTTTTTTTCTTTTTCCCCTCTCACCATTAGTATTTGAAGTTCAGCTTGTCTGTGCTTTGTGCGACTTGTTTACTTTCACAACACCCTGTCAGCAACACCTGTGTAACCAGACTTTTATTCACAGGCTTGTGTTAAATTTCTAACTCTGTTACACAATGGTGGTTACAGTCGGGGTTTCACTTGAGGGACCTTCTTTACCTGTCATTGGTAGATGGAAGTGGAACTGAAGCTGTCAATAGTCAGAAAAAGCCTGTGGGCTTAAGAAAGATAGAGTTTAGCCTTAAAAATTCAGTTGATACATTAAATTAAAGAATAGTTTAGCTGGCCAGGTGGCAACAGGAGCATACTGTGGCAAAGACATTCTGCATTAGACCACATACTGTGGTGTCAGGTTGCCTTTTGTTTTGTTTTTTTAATATGCATTCTAGTTATGTTAGAAGACAAATGATAACTTTTTTTCCTGAGTATAATACTGGGTTTTTTTCCTGTGAGATTGTAGCAGTGGTGCTCCTGCTGAGAATTCTTTATTTAGAGTTGCCAGCCTATTTCAAGTATGTTGTTTAATGGCTATTTGGGCTTACCACATTCCTAATTTTGGGGACCTTTTCTTAACTTTAGTTAATAAAGATGTAGAGTACAGTAATAGAATGAGAAATGGTAGTATTGGATCTTATTTACTGAATTTACTAACCTCTTAGTTCATGAGTTAATTTTTCAGAATGTGTAGTTGGAGAATTTTTTGGGGGGTGTATGATAAGTATCTAGATTTTATTTGTCCCCCATGGATATTACTGGTCTTTGAGCTTAAAGGTGTTCATAGTCACATTTAAACTTGTATCTTGATGTCTTGATAATAGAAGTCTGACTCGTGTTATCTGATTGACAAATATGTGAAAGAGTAATTCTGTATTACCTTTTGTATCTTACAGTTGATGTCAGTGAGTATTATTTATATCTGGTTGGTAAATACACTCAGTAAAAACGTTTTTGATTCCTTTTCCCCAGTTTGTGATGAGTTTGGCACAGATCCTCTTCTGGGAAGATTCGTTCTTCATTGCTGTTTGTCACGCTAATCACAATAAAAAGAGGTGACTGAGGAGGACTAAAGGAGTGTTCATTTTCCTCCTCGTAATAGAAGAAAGGAAATGTAATATGGGGAAGAATAAATGGGCTCTGAGTGTAGAGCGCTCAGTGAGTTACTGTCAGACCACAAGCATTAAGTGGTTCTTTTACTTCCCCCACCTTTTATTTTCACCTTAAGTTTGGCAGCTTTTTTGGTTTTTTTTCTTGGCCCCGCATAGCAAAGGCTACTTGAGGGCGGGGCTTTTTTTGTCTGGCAGTCTTTGCTGTATTTACCAACTTCCTTTGCAAAGAGAGGGAGTAAACGACGGTGGAAGTTACATATGGCTCAACTGAGTGCTCTGAAGTTCCTTGTAAACCTCAGAACTGTCACTTCCGAAACTGTCGTTGCTTGCCCACATCTTACTTCAGTGTAGTTCTTGAAAATCATGTTTGCAAATATACCCAGAGCAAAGACCAAACGTGTTTAAAAATAACAGCAAACTTAAGATTCAGGGTCGTTCTGATAAAAAAAATGTTGCAAAAGCAGGATCTCCCACATGCCTGACAAGATAAGGCAATCATTAAGCTCCTCTATGGGGGAAGAAAAAAGGTTGAGATGAATGTAATTAAGATTAGGGACATGCATGCTGCTTCTTTGTCGTTGAAACAACTGGTTTTGGTACACAGTGGGAACTAATTCTGTTTATTTTCATAGTCTTGTTACTCAGCTTGGGAACAAGATTTAGAAAAAAGTAGGTGGAAATTTTATGGGGGGGAACAGGAGCATGTAGGCAAATGTAACATCTTGAAACTGTTCTCAGGTTTCAGGGCTTTCTTGATTTTTTTTTTTCAGTGTGGATGGGACCAATTATACAAGGATATAGTTGAATGCTATAGGCTTAGGTGCCTGTGTATTAGCACCAATTATTATAATAAAACAAAAATCGTACTTGGAAGTCAGAATTTATTTGAAGTGAGTGTATTTAACTGGAAAAACAGGTTAGCTGCACCTGCTTATCTTCCCTGTACCTTCTTATTGTTGTCCTTTGACTTGTCAAGGGGGTTTGTGTTTGTTTGGTTTTTTTGACTCATAGTCTCTTGCCCCAATGCAAGAACTACAGGCTCTGAGTTTATCCAGAATATTTGACTTGATTTGACAGCTGAGGCTCGTGTGTGTGGTTGGTTGAGGCCCAAGGTGAATACTTAACATTTAGGCAGTCTTTAGAAATTGTATTCAAATTAATATACATGGAAGTTTTTAAAAATAAATGGTATGCTTGCATATCTCTTGCATAAATTTAATTTCCTGGTGGAGCATGCAGAGCTTCTTCAGCTGGGCCCTTGGTATTTAGCTCACCAGTGTGTATCTGTTGGAAAGAGCTTTGTGGGGTGGGTTTGGTGGATTTTTTGTTCTGCTGAACTTTACTTCTTAGGTTCATTCCCAGACCAAAGAGTGCACAGATACCCAAATAGGTTGCAGAGAATTTGGGTTCTTGGACTCCTGCGCTTATGTTACCAGTTATTGCATGTCTACTGTGGGCTGCTTTATTTAGAGCAATTGTTTGCCTACAGCCAGAAAATGAATAAGCAATAGATTTCTGTGAATAAACAGCCCAACCATCAGGTCAGTGCAGAGTGTTCCTGAGTAGTTATGGTATATGTCGCTTTTCATCATGGTTAGGCTGATGATACAGGCTGCTTCTGGAGGATCATGCATCAATTTGTGATGTTCAGCAACTTGCAGAGCCACGATATAATGTATGGTTTAAAGTATGTCAAGTATAATAAGTCTACTCTACAGGGAATCTGCAGTACTTCACAATTTCCTTCTTTATTTATACATGTTGCTCCTGCTATTATTACATGTTTGCTATCAGTGGGCACCTTTCTCATTTCCTTTATTAATTATCTGCATTATTTTCAAGGAAAAAGATGGCTCTTCCACCTAAAGTATTATGTAACTGTAAAGCTGTACTGAACATAGTGTGTTTCAAAGACACCAAATTGTGTAGGTACATCTTACTGTGGAAAAATGTATTCTTGGAGGTATCCTGGTGTGACTGAATGTAAAACAAGGTTGCTTGAGACTGTGGAAATTGAAGTTGTATTTGGGTAGATGGAAAGTTCATCAAACAGTTATTAACAGTCCACTTCTAGGATACTGCTCCAAACTGATGAGTTTTGAAAGATTTCAGGTATTTGTGAGTGGAGAAACACAGGAGGGATGAAACTTAAAGGTTTTTGGTTGTATTAGGTCATGTTAAATGCTTCAGTCTCTTTATGGTTTGATACTTGCTTTATTGTTAGCACACTTCCAAAGCCAGGGAAATTTGTGGTGAGGTTTTTTCCAGTTCTATTATAAGTCTTTTCATTGTGTTTCGGATGCTTGCTTTGTTACTTAGAAGGACACTGGACTACTTGATGGTCGAAGCTTTAAGATAGCAAAGCAAAATGGGCAAGGAAGAATGTCCTTTTTTGCTGCAACTTGGATATTCACATAAAATGGGAATACGTTTTTTATGTACCTAGAATTGACTTTAAATTGCATAATTTAGTAAGATCCTCAAATAATTATTTATCATGTAGACAATTTTATCTCCATCTACTTAAAGAAAAAATATTCATTGGAAATTTGGGACTCCATGAAGTAATTTCCATTAGTTAAAAAAAATAGTTTTCTATCATTGTTCTAAAACAAATAATTGACCTGAAGCCCTTGAATCCAGCTTGCTGAATTAATATCAATCTTTTAGCAGATAGAACTTTCTCTAGCGTATACAGAGAGGATTTTGTTCATTTCAGTATAGACGGCTCAAGGACTTTCTTATAATGTGGAATTAAAAGAATTATGAGCTGTATAATGCAGTAGAAGAGAAAAATTAAACTAAGATCCCAGGTGTTGAGAGCTCCTAGGTCTAAAATCATGATGATTTGGTGATTATGTTAAAAATCTTTCATTACAAATGCATTGTTGTTTAACAGCCTTTCAGTGTGAGAAGTTTGTATATACTTTCCCCTCAATCACTTGTACTGTAACATTTTTATTTGGATTCTGAGAAACAACTTCAAAGTGCTTCAAAGTTGCATTTTTGTATTTAAAATGACTTCAAATGACTATCTGAATTAGCTCCGAGCAAAACCTGAGTGAAATAAGTTATAAATCATTAGGCTTTAATATAATGTGCTTATTCAGGATTTCAGTATGTTACCTTGCTTAAATTTAGGCATAGGGTATCCTCTTAATAAGTGAAGTTTTTTGTAGTATGAAAGTTTTTTGATAGTCATAGGCTGATGGGTAATTTGTAGTCAAATTCTGCCCTGATCTGAAACTGCTGGAAGCAGGGCAAATGAAAAAGCTCTTGCTGAGTTGATGTATGTACAGCATGTACTTGCACTTGACTGCTCATTTCTTCTTAACAATAGTTTTTCCCTGTTGGTTGAGCAACAGCAGTTTATTAACTTTAAACTCACACTGGCACTTCGAAGACTTACCACTTAAGTATGTGTTTCATACTACTGGTTAAAGGGAAAAGGAATGAGAGTTTTGATTGTTTGTCAAAACTTGCAGTCTTGAAGAAGTTTGCCCTGGAAATTACGAAGATGAGACAAAAGCGCAGTAGATGAGAAGCCAATCTCTCAGTAGCCAAACAGTTCTCAGTTAAGTATTAAGTTACCATCAGGGTCATGAAATTTAACTTAAAGCCTTTGTGTATTTGCTGCATGTGTGTTTTACGAGTGCTTTTCCAGATTCTTCTGACATTGAAAGTCAAAGTATGTTACTGCACGTGTAGATGTGTATTTGGGCCTTGTCACAAGGGGGTGCAAAGCAGTGTTTCGTGTACTTTGACACATCCTAATTGGGACATGCTGTGAGGTTATTAGGCTGCAGGGTGCTTTACAGAATCTCAGAATCCATTAGGTTGGAAAAGACCTCTGAGATTACCTTAAGCGCAGGAAGATATGACTTCTGCCTCTATCAATAATGGTTTGTAATATGTATTGTATTATCACTGTATGTGTTTGGTAAAATCAAACTGTTAATTCAAAACATTGATCTTTTTGTTTTTCTTTAAGGAGCTGAGTGTGGAATAAATGCAGAAGTAGAAAAACAACTTGAAATGGGAAAGAAATTATTGGCTGCTGGACAGCTGGCGGATGCTTTGTCTCACTTTCATGCAGCTATAGGTGCGTATCTGAGGGATACTGTACTGAAATACCTTTGGAAGGGCTTTTCCCACTGTTTGCTTAATTAAATATCCTGCTTTCTTGCAAGTTGCATTCCATGAGTCACAAAAGTTGGGGCATCTTTATACAACAGTTTGGACGGAAGCCAACAGAGATGCAGTAGAATATTTATGCTTTGATTTTGGTAGAAGAAAACTGTTAAATTAATTACATGATAAATAAACATGTAAGTCACTGTTGTTCTGGAAGGTAGCTGTATCAAAGGAATTATAATTGACTCTGATATTATTTGGTGAGATATATCCCTGTCTGTCTAATCCCATCAAGATCAGATTTTATCTTTATGATGTTTTTCAAAGTGTGTCTTTGAAAGGCTGACTTTATCCATGCTTTTTCCTATCCAGTGCTGTAAAAAATTCAGCAAATTTTAAAATTAAAATAGTTGCTCTCTCTCTTCTTATTTTCTTAACTAAATCTTGTAGTGGGTGATACCTCAGTGAAACTCATGCTGCAAGTTTGAGATACTGAATTGGTAGTAGAGAACAAAATTGTCCCTCTCTTGTACTCAACTAGTGAGTTCATTATTGTTTGGTGTTCTGCATTTTCAGCAAACGGCGAAGTTAAATGTTTGCTTCTAAGAATTTTAAAGCAGCTTAGCTGATTAAAATCCTTTAATTGAAGTACAGAGACAGCACCAGTAAAGAGCAGTGTCCACTAACACTACAGTTTCTTAATTTCATGGTGCAGTTTTTTAAGTTGTTGGACTTTGTTATAATGTCTATTTTTTTTTTTTTTGCTCTGTGAAAAGACTGTTACTAAGATGTTATATATACATTGATAGTCATACTTTATGTATGCCTTGGTTTCATAGTGAGGTGTAAATGAAACATCAGTTGTTTCCAAGTTATTAACATTTTGTTTGCATTCTCCAAGACAACTTCCCTTATATAACGGGAGTGGAGGAGGCAACCTCCATTTTTTTCCTGTCATGGAAGCTCCTTGTTCCACCTAGATACAGTCTGTTACTCCTTTAGTTTGTGTGTTGCTGCCAAAGCATTTCTGTGGGAATTCTGCAGAGTTAGTGCTATGGTGTGATTGTCTCCTTTATTATTGCTTGGCAAACTTGAACTTGGATTTGATGAGGAGACCAGTTCAGTCTGTGGCTGTGCAGTCCTGGTGGTGACGCAGAGGCAGCAGTGGTGTGAGGTGGGATGACAGTACCTGCATGGGTGAAACCCCCTGCTTTGCCAGCTGTGCTGGAGCAGCTTGTGGAACTGTAGTGTGACCACCTCAGTTGCGATCTTTATGGGATTCTTGGTTGGATGCTAATTTTAGTCTGATTTCCTCATTTTCATCAGGCTTCTTCTTCTTCTTTGTATTTTGTCTTTTGGAAAAGATTTTAAGCATGATTTGCCAACTGTGCTTGTGAGGAGGTAAGAATTATTTTCTGGCTGTACTGCATTGTTGCAGACTGTGAGGTAAATAGATCTTTCTGTCTTGCCTCAGCCAGTCTATTTTTGGTTTTTTTGCAAACATCTAAAATAGAAGAAAGCTGCTGTCCATATTATCTCTCTTCAGTTAAATTTTCAACTCTTTCTTCAATCCCAGTTTATGCCTTCTGTCTGGGTAAGTGTCCATTGCTGTTCATTACTGTTACTGGAGTGCTGAGGCAAAACTATCTGTCAGATTATCATGTGATGCTGGAATGGGCTTTGTATGTTAGCTCTTTCCTGCCTTTCATCCTTTGTTTATTAATAAAGTTCCTTAATCTCAGCTAGTCTACATATTTAGGACTCAATGCTTCTTTTTTTTTTTTTTTTTTTTTTTGTAAGGGTAGTAATATTTGAATTTATTAGATGTTTATAATGCTCGCATATAAGAAGGCATACAGCATGGGAGTTCCTATTAAATTTCAGCTCTGGAGATTAGCATTGTCAAGACATACAGGCCAAGACATTGTAGAGGAAGAGTGCAGATAGCTTTTTCAGTGAGAACTGGTGTTTTGGTAATGGAGGTGGCCAGCTATGAAACTTGGTTGCTGATCATAAGATTTTTGGTAGTGCGATTTCTTCCGTTTTCTTTGAAGTTCAGCTTTAACCTCAAATGATGTGAGGAAAAAAATACTTCTTCTGTTCCTCAGATATGGATGTTCTTGTCTGCAAATTCTGGATTGAGTATTATGTTTTTAATAGCATAGTAAAATAGTGTCTTCCAGCATAGGATTGTTTTGGTGGTTTAGGTTACTTTTCCTTGAGAGCCCACAGTAACTGTCACCTGTTTCTGTGAAATACTGCACTGAGAAGAATGTTAAGAAAATTATTCTTGGTTTCAGAGACTGATGTTTGTCTCCTGTATGGGCATATGTGTATGTGCTAGCTTGGAGAGTGTTGAAATAGCTGGGTCTTGGAATTTTGACCAGCAGACAACATGAAATGGGTGGACCCTGAAGGCAGACTTCAGGTTTTGATAGTGTATGTGCATTTGTCTGCTGATGAGAGGGATTGTTGGTGCTTCATTACTAAAGAAAGAAGTTGCTGCTATTTCAGTGAATTATATAAAGAGGTTGTGTTGACTTTGGACTAACATATTAGTAATTTGGGGAATATTTGCATTATCCTATAAGGTGATCAGTGCCTGGGCTGGAAAATGATGAATTAGCATGCTTTCAAATGTAGGCCTGCAGCTGGAGGTAAAGCGTTAGTATGTAGTGGCTATTCTGTATAAAGCTGAAGAGCATGTACATATTTGACCTTCACTCTTAATTATTTGGCATTTGCAGCATTTCTATGGTCTTCATTATTATGTAATTAAACTGCATAGAAAATACTGCTTGCATAATGTTGCAAATTTTATGTCTTATTAATGTATACCATTGTTTCCAGTGGCTTAAAAGTCAGATAATGTATTTTTAGTCATTAGAGTTCCAGTGTACCAGAAATTGCAGTAGCTTTGAGATAGTATTCTGATTACTGTTTGTTCATTTGCAGAGGGAGACTCTGATAACTACATTGCTTATTACAGAAGAGCCACAGTGTACTTAGCCATGGGCAAATCTAAAGCAGCAATTCGCGATTTAAGTAAAGTGGTTGAATTAAAGCAGGACTTCACATCAGTAAGTATTACTGGAATTGAAGATTGTTCAAGTGTAAAGAAAAAACTGCTTCAAAGAAGGTTTGGGTTTTTTTTCAGACTTCACTCAACAGGAATAGAGAATACATCATCCCTCAGAGGGCTTTAAAGTGGTGTATGTGCCTTAATTGGCAACTATGCTGACTATAGTCTAGACAGTTATTTGAACAACTAATAGTTTTACTAAGTTCATGGATTTGTACTATATGCTTTTCTTATCTCACTTGTGGTTATTCTGTCGTTCACCAAGGCTGTCCCATTTGGAGAAGGGAGAAGAGAGCTCACAGATGCCTCTGGGGTTTTTTTCTGTCTTAATCAGCATTAGATTTGAGGTATCTCTTCTCCACAGGAACTGTCCTAATCTCACTGAATTCCTGTGTGATTGTGGCAAGTTCTGAGTTGCTTACCCCTTTCTCGCTTCTGTGTACTGTACGTGGAGACTGCCTCACTAGTTGGAAACTGATGCTGGAATCCTCTTCCAACTGAATCTCTCACCTCCCTTTCTTGTGGGCAGTGGCATGTCCTGTATAGTTCACAAGAAAGGAGCAAATATTAAATTCACTATTGTATGAAAATATTCTTATTATAAATCAAAGTCTTCTAAATCATTAGCTTGTCTTCTTATGTAGATCATATTACTCTGAGAGTTCAACAAAATAATTAAATATGGGAATTGTTTAGTGTTTATTATTTCTGCTATTTACTTAATCTGTAAGCAGTTATAATAAGGAAAGTGGTGTAAAGTCAACATTCACTTCGGTTTGTGAAACTTTTCAAATGAGATCTTTCCATAAAAACTATCTGCTTTTTGTCCCTCAGTTCTGGTGCAGAGCAATCCTTTACCATTAAAGAGGTGTTAAAAGGACATTATTAAATCAAAAAGACAGTGGGTGTCATGATGTCTATTTCAGCTTGTTAGCTGTACTAAAATGAAACTTGTGTTCATACTTTGCTCAGTTCCCATTTGTATATAAAAAGTTACATTTCATTTCAGGCAAGATTACAGAGAGGACACTTACTGCTTAAGCAAGGAAAATTTGATGAAGCAGAAGATGACTTTAAAAATGTGGTAAGTTGGAGACCAGTGCTGAACTACATCACTGCTTTTAAGATTGAGTTCTGAGCCAGGGTCACATCTCAATTCTGATGCTGTATAGAGTATATGGTATCTAGGCCTGAGTTTGTCTTTCCTGTTCTTTGCAGGCATAGTAGCTAGGCAACCTTGTCTGAATCAATGGCCAATGAAGTTGCAGTATAGTGATGCAGATGAAATGGGGTGTTGCCTGAAACTATGTAGCACTTTGGAAAGTGTTTTTTGTGCGTGCCTGACAACTGATGATCTCTGCTTGCTGACAGCTGTACTAGGGAGCAATCTTCATTCAGAAATAAGTGACATGGGCTCAAAGTATGTAGTTGAACTCTTGTTTACATCACTATATTGATGTCTCCCTGGGAAATCACTAGGGGCATCATGGATCAACCTTTGCAGGTTCCTGTCTCTTTTTACCAGTTGCAAAATAATTGTTTGCTTTTAATTTAGTCACTGAGCAATTAAATCAGTACATTTCAGTGGCATCCCTCTCTCTGTCTTCTAATCTGCACAGTTCTCCATCTTCATGAAAGTCTTGACTGTATTTTCTCTCCATGATGAGGAATTGTGCATTTTCCATATGCATGTAGTTGGATATTACCCACCTAAAACTCATTTGGGCTGTTGTTAGTTTTGATGGGTATTTTGTGCATTTCAGACCTATGCTGCACAAGTAAACTGATCTAACCGCAGAAAAAGGCCCTCAGAAATGTGAATCTTGGTTTCTTCTCTATTGCACAAAATTCTTCATTCTTGCTTGCTCCTCAGGGTTTGCTAGTTTGAGCAGCTGGTGTCTCCCTTAAGCCAAAATAAGAAGAATTTGCAATGTAACAGGTGCTGTCTTGTTGACTCTCTTTGAAGAGAGGGATGGAAAAAGCAATTGTGTGGTGTAGATTGCAGATGTTTAATGGAAATCTTACTAGTGAGTGTATATGCAGGATGTGAGGAATGGCTCTTGCAGGTAGAAATGCACCAGGCAGTTCTTGTGTCTGTAGGAGAGCTCCAGCAGCTTGTTCTGAAGTTCAGGTAGCAATGGCACCACTGGCTGCTTCTTCCTCAGTAACTTTCTTAGGAGTGTGTGGTCTGACAGCAGCACAGCCCTGCTGTTTGCAAATGTGGGAGAGAGTTGTTCAGCTTGGATTAACTGAGGACACAGTTGCTGCAATAGCAATTATGTAATGTCAGTGTTGATTGTCAGTTTGCATGTGCATCTCTTTGCAGTTACTATCTCTTGAAGTATTGCTTCATGCTGCATATGGAATTGTTTGTCCAGTCAACTGTCAAATATCTTACCCTATTGCCAAACCTGCTGCAAAAACTTAGTTGCTGCCATTGGTCAGTCAAATGGTTTCAGTCCTCAGTCAGGCTTTAAGTCTGAAGTAGAAGAAAGTTTATTCTCAGAAACTGATTTAGGAAAATAGCATGTAAGTCCTCACTCTGACTTTAATTTTCCTTTGTTCTATGAACAATATTGCCTGTGTACTTGGAGAATTGTCAAGTGGTCTGTTTTGAAGAGCGTAATTTTCAGTTAAGTACAGTATATTCAAGCAAAATGAGCAAACAGTATTAGTGATTTGTAATAGGGTAATTTACCCTAATATGGAGAGTGGATTAAATTGTGCTACATACTTTGAAATCTTTGGGTAGAATACCTATTTCTTTGAGAGGTTTCCCTTGCTTTCTAAATCTTTCAGATTTCCCACCTTTCTCTTGTAGTCATGTTCCTTGAAAGGGATCCCAGCAGTTTAAGAGATGCAGTCATTTTTGAGGGAAAGCAAGAAAAATTCTACCCATCTAAATGGAGGGAGAGGTGACAGGTAAACTTTCCCAGCTTGTAAGACCAGTGGCTTTATGTAGAACTTAAAAAAGTCATTGAAACTATTCTTCATATGTAATAGTAAACATATCCTTTAATGTATACTTGTGAAAAGAAAACAACATTCATGTCCTCATATTTTTTCTATATAATTTCATAGTATCAGGAAAAAGTTTCATGGTGAGTACCATGATATATCTGTAAATGATTGCTAAGCAGTTTCTTTGTATATTCCTGCCCTCTATGGCATGTCAGTACTGGCTGTCTTATGAGGCAGTGCTAGTGTGAGAGAGCAGGCAGTGGGAATGCCTAGCTGCAAAGGATGCAGTATTCCTTTTTTGGGAGCAGAGTCTCTTGAGATTCCAGCCTTCATGTGTTATTTTTAGCTTAATTTTTTTTTGTACTCTGTACTTCCCTGTTGGATGAAATTAATCATGAGGTTTGGATAGAGGGTGTGATTCAGACTTAGGCCTTCACATATTAAGCAATACTGCATTTCTAGAAATCTCTCCTTTTGGCCAACAGATGGATCAATCTGATGAGATTCTTTACATGGGCCAGGTTTTCCACATGATACGAGGAGTAAGCAGACTTGCTTTGGTGATTTTACAAAGTCGTTGCTCATGCTATATAAATTGTAATTATTTCTCTGCTACAACTTTGGTTGAATGTTCATATGCTTTAATATTAAGTTCCTTCTGTTTGGTTTAGTAGTTTCTGATTAATAGAAGTTAGCAGGACAGATCTGTGGGTGCATCAACACTCGTGTCTAAGGCCTCAAGCCATGAAAGTCCTGGAATGTTTATTTTAGCAGTAAGCATGTTTTTTACTGAAAATAAAAGGGGTATTGGCATACATTGGTTGATGGAAGGCCTTCTGGAAAGGTGACAAAAGCAATGCAAATCCTGTCAGTGTGCAAAGCCGTGTGTATATGCTTTACAGTGTTGTCAGTGACTGCTTATGTTATATAGTAAATAAAAAGCATTTGAGTTGGTGAATTCTGCAGAAGGTACAAGGTTAGAGCAGAACTTCTGCCTTGTCTATTGGAAAGTGAGGAAAGGACTGAATTGTTATATTTCTTTTAAATTCTAGTCTTTTTTAAGACTGTCTGTAACACTCACAGTTGCAATTTATTGCAATAAGTACTGTTAATTGAGGTGTCCTAAATACACAATTGTGTCTACCTTGGAAGAACAACCAGGTCAGAGCTCAAAAGTGAAGGCACAGCTTCCAGCTCCACTAGATGTCAGCCAAGACTAAGTAACTGAATTCTGTACATCTGCAGATTGCTTTCTCATCTAAACCCATGCCTGTTGCAAAATATGTTGGACAGCAGCTTTCCATGGTTGGTATTTTTTCTTAGCAATATAGTAATTACTTGAAAAGAACTTGTGAGTGTGTATTTTCATCATACTGTAGCACACAAACACTCAGTGACTTGTTTGAATGATACCTTGAAAAATTTCCCTTTCTTTAACTGGACATGTTGTGCTACCTAAAATTACCTAGGATGTTTCACTCAAATGGTTTTTATTACTATTGGACTTACTCCATGATTGTAACATTGCTTTTCATATTCCACTGACATTTTCTCAAATGCATTGCAAGAAACATACCATGAGTCTAAGGAGTGCAGTGTTGTAAGTTTGAATGGAAGTGTAAAGCTCATCCATAGCAAAAGCTCTTAATTTTTAAGAGGTAGATGCTGAGAAATTAGGAAGGAATTAATAAGGAAGAAATCAGACAGGTCACCTGGAACTTCAGAGAGTTTTGGAGAATTGGTACTTTTTAAAATTACCGGTGCAGAAATTTGCCTCTGCTGCATGCTCCAGATTTTGGGGAGAGAGTGGATGCATAGCATCAAGGGTTTATAGGCAGAGTTCTAAGTAGAAGAAAAGCTTTATGAGACTTATATTAGGAATCAGCCTACAAAAAAGAAAACTCTTGGATCACATTCCTCTCCTCTTGTTGGAAGACATTGTAGGGAATAAAGGAAAATTTTCAGGCCTAAGTACATCTTGATTTTTGCCAGGTAAAATGAAAAACTACATAAAGTTCAAAAAAATTTATAAAGAGGAATTGAAAACGCAGTGTGGGACCTGTGCATGATTTTGATGTAGCATTTAGGCACTTTCTTTTCATATGCTCAGGTGTTAGAACCAGGGGGAATTCTGGTAAAGGACTTCTGAGGGCTGAAGTTGAATTATTTTAGAGACATAAGCATAACATAATGTATGTTTCAAGAACTTTCTGGTGGGAAAAAGGGAAGAGGCCACTTGAAGATAAATGAGGAAAGAAAAAAGTATTGGATGTCTTTGAGTGGCATTAGTTCACATTCTGTGCATAGGATGCAAGATAATGGAAGTTTTTATTTAAAAACAAACAAACAACAACAACAACAAAAAAAATCATGCTGATCTGCCCCTTTTAAAACTGAAAGTCGTTCTGATCAGCAACAAGTGTGAAGCCAGTGCTTCATTCAAGCTACAGTAATGCTACGAATGACATCCTGGCTTTGCAAGGGAATGGCTGGAGATACCTATTTCTGGCCCGTATGTATCTTCCTGGGTGATAGTACAGCTGCCTGCAAGATCTTTTAATTTTCTTTGAAAAGATAAAGCTGCATAAATGAAAAAAGACAAGTACAGTATAATCACTTCTGCTTGCTCAGAGAGAGGGGTTAGAGAAATAAGAGTCCTTGTAGACAAAACTTTAGACTTATTTAAAACTACATAAGAAACAGAATGGATTAATGTCCAGCTGAGCCTTTTCCCTAAGCTGTAGTCTCTTACCTTGTTGCTGTAGCCACTCTTTTTGAGGAAAATGTGAGAAACACAACTTCACAGTAATAACTGTCTGGAACATGTTTCATTTATTTCTGTCATGAAGTTATAAATATGTGTAGTGCTTAAAGTGAGAGATGCGATTATGCCGCATGGTTACACTGTCTGCTGCTGCTGAGGAATCCAGTGTTAAGTTACTGTCAGCAGAGGTCCACAACTTCCAGCCAGGTGATGGGGGACAGTGACTGTTGTGTATCATGTGTCCAGTGGTGAATGATCAAGCGCGAGAATTGGATTTCTCTGACTTCTGACATCTTGTATTGAATCTCAAAATGTTTCTTCTGAAGTTTGGAAGTAGAAATGCTTGCAGTGGAGTTTTGAAACTAATTTTGCTTTATTTGCAGCTTTAGTCAGTTCTCCATTATATGATTATTAATGGGACTAAAAGAGATCCTTGAACAAGCATTTGAGTCTGTCTCCTTGTTCATGTTTGCAGCTTAAATCCAATCCTAGCAATAATGAGGAAAAAGAAGCCCAGACTCAGCTGACAAAATCTGATGAGCTGCAGCGCCTGCATTCACAAGCATTATCTGCCTACCAGCATGAGGATTATGAAGCTGCTATTTCTCTTCTTGATGAAATCTTGGCAGTAAGTGTTAAGTCAAATGGTACTGTGAAAGGAAAGTAAGAGCTTCTGTGTGACATCTGTGTGTTTTTGTTTAATAGTTTCTTCACTGACGTGAAAATGACTTCACTGTAACTTGTTTAGTTTTGCTGAGCACCATGGGTCTGTAATGATGTTGGAGAGTGGAGAGGGCTGAGCATTAACTGCAAAAGAAGTCAAAATAATAGTTTGTGTTAAAGATACTTCAGTGAAACTTGTTGCAGTTAACTTTTTTGATTATACTTTCCTATTTTCTACAGTTTGGTAGTGGGGAAGCTGGGAAAAAGGTTTTCTGAAATCAATGAAGTTTTGTCAAATACAGGAGTTGTGGGTTTTTTCATCTGGATTTTTCTTTGCATATATGCAGACAGTTTTTGTCTTGAAAGAATGAAGTAACAAAAGACAAAAACCCACAAAACTAAAAATGTATATAGCTAGCTGAATTTTCAGCTTGTTCCTTAGGTATCTGCATTTGTTGAATCTTAATTGGTATAGACAGCCTGATAGTGTAAGCGTAAATAGCTCAATCATGCGTGGATTCTGTGTGTCATATAGAAATGTGCTAAAAGACAGTTAACTGCTATGACTATACAAACTAGTGCTGTTGACTTAGAGTTTACAGCCTTGGAGCTTATGGAGAAGAAACTGCTGCAGTGTGGGCATTGGTTTATGGGGAGGCAATGTGGAAAAGCAGAAAGCCTCTAAAATGATAGTTTCTGAACAACTGATAAGACACAGATTTAATTCCCTAAAACAAATTTTGATAGGCAGTTCCTTATGAGTAATTATTTTTGCCTCACTGTGATATTTTTACCTTTCTTTATTCTTAAAATCCAGATATTAAGGTCAAACTTTGTGGAGCTGCATCTTACCCACAGGCTTCTTCCTAGAGGGCAACCGACAGCTTGGTCCTTGCTGTTCATTACCTCTATTCTTTTGGGAAGATACAATAATTTATGATTCTGATATCTTTTCCTGGAGGCTTAACAGACTGCCCTAGTTTAAGCAATGCCAGTAGATTTAATTCATCTCTCTGCATGAGTTCATTGAATCATTTACAAAATTTTCAGGCCTTTGTTTTCTATTTGGGCAGGTGCATCACAGCATCCACCAGGAAGCAGAGATGCTAATTTCATGAGCTCTGCATGCAGCTTGAACCTTATGCTATTGCAGTTGGCAAAGTGAAATTAAATGGGAGTTTTCTTTTGGGGAGGAAAAGAAGTGAAGTGTTATGGACCAAAAACAAGCTTTAATTTTGATTTCTCAAGGTTTGTGTTTGGGATGCAGAGCTACGGGAACTTCGAGCAGAGTGTTATATAAAGGAAGGCGAACCAAGCAAAGCCATTAGTGACTTGAAAGCTGCTGCCAAATTAAAGAGTGATAATACTGAAGCCTTCTATAAAATCAGCAGAATATATTATCAGCTGGGGGACCATGAATTATCTCTCAGGTAATTTTACCATTTGCTGTAATTATTATGATTGAGACAGAAAATATATAGGTCTTGATAAACCATGAAATATCTGTTGTGTGGGGTTTGGATGGAGGATGGAGAAGCAGCTGTGGTCTAGATCTGATAAAGGGAATTCCTTTCTAGAAACTAAGAATTGGCAGTGAAGATACCCATGTTTATTCTTGGCAAGACCAGCCATCAATGGTTCCAGGCATCTTGTTTCCTTAAACAGAAACCAGAGTACCTGTCCATCAGAGTTGCTTACAGGTGCTGTCTTCATTGTATTTTTCTATCCTAAAAGGAAGTGCGTCTCTAAACTTCCTTTAGTGGAGTGTTTTTTTAATCTTGAGCCTCTATTGAAGTAAAGTTTAAGGTGCAAACAGAAAGTATATTCTTTAAGGTTACAAGCTTAAGTATAAATAAAAAGTACAGGAGCATCCAAGTATGAAGAGCTCGGGGTGCAGAGCTGTTTGCCTTTCATTCCTGCAGACAGTCCTGGATGACTTTCTGATAATGCCCCATCCTTTAAATTATACTGAGGTAAGTTTAAGGTCTTGTTCCCATATGTCCCTAGTCAGTCTGTCAGATAAGTGCCCTTACCCAATCCAGACTGTTCAGTTTGTACTCTGTGCCTAGCTGCACAAGTGGTGCAGCTTCCTTTTGCACAGAAGTGGTTTCTCTGTCAATCATAATTTCAGATGAGCTGCCTTCATCTCCAGAATCCTTCCAATATGGTTTCTGCCACAGAATCCCTTCAATAAGGTGAAGAGAACTGAAAAAGCCTGAGTTCTTTTCTTGGTTGATGGAAGCTGCATGTGATTATAATTGTAAAAATTCATTTTATAGCTGGCCAAAAGTAAACATGAAAGTAATTGGTTTGCATTAGGCATCCCCTTTCCAGAGCATACTTAATCTTCTGAGCTCATAGGTCACTTCTGTGATGACTTTTGGTAGCTGGCCATCACTTTGCACAGTCATTTCAAGTATAGGTGGTATTTTTTTTATCTAAAAGTACAATTGAGAGCACAGAAGAACAGAATGGAATCAGAATGAAGGGATAAGCCTCTTTCTTTTACTCTTATCTGATACCAATATTTTTTTGCATCATGAGATAGACAAATTAAGAGTTCTATAGCTCCTGGGCTTGCTGGATGCTTGCTCTTGTCCTTCCCTTAGTTTCTTCCTCTTACAGGCCTAATTATTTTCAAATAATAAGATATTTTTGTCTGTGCTTAGAAACAATATTTTGTAATCTCTTCCTGAAATTGACAGCATAGTTGTGCTATGATGACTATGGGATTCAAAACATTTATTCCTTCATATGATTGCATTCTGGAGGGTTTTGGGGTATTTTTAGACTTCTGACTATTTTGAGAGATATTTGCCCTAATCAGAGTCTGATGAAACATTCTGCACAGTGAAACGTCAGGCTCATGCTTGGCTGCGTTTCCATCAAGGAGGTTTGAGTCTTAGCTGAGCTTTATCTGTTTGAAGCAGCACAAAATACACTTCAGCACAGGAACGTTGTATTCAAATACATAGTATTTCAAATACCAAGATATATTTATCTGAGTTTTGGAAGACTGTTGTTGGTTTCACTTTATATTAATTTTTGGATGAAGGGAGAGATTGTGTAAAGAACTCAAGTGTTCTGAACAGCTTATATATGCTGCATTGTGTCTCTAGGTGAAATTTCATGATATGTGGTGACCTAGTTTTTTGGTTGGCTTTTTTTTCCCCCCTTCTCCTTACCTCCCTGTGAAAAGTGAGGTCCGGGAGTGTCTGAAACTGGACCAAGACCATAAGCAGTGCTTCTCTCTCTATAAGCAAGTGAAGAAACTCAATAAGCAGATCGAGTCAGCAGAGGAATTCATCAGAGAAGGCAGGTAAGTATTCACTGCTATATTAAAGAAAAATAAAAAACCCCAAACCCACAATCGAGGCACCAACTTACTGATTGAGGAGCTGATTAAAGTGATGCTTTTTGCATGTGTCAGTTGAAGTGGATAACTGAGCACAGCTCTCAAATTACAATTAAAATAAATATTGACTCGCATAGCAACAATTCTATTCTGATTCCTTCCGATGCCACTGTCTCCCCTTTGCATACTTAACTTCTTTTTGCAGCAGGTGGTAAGACTAACACAGGGATGGGAGTTTTCAGCTGTCAGACACTGTTACTCAGCACTGATGAGACCACACCTGAGCACTGGCCTCCCCAGTGCAGGAGAGATGAAGCTACTGAGAAAGTTCAGTGAAGTTCCACTGTGATAATGGAGGGACTGGAGCATCTCTCTCCTGCAAGGAAAGGCTGAGGTGGCTGAGAGTGTTCGCCCTGAAACTTCTCTGCTACAGGGTGATTTCATCAGTGTACCTGAAGGGAGGGTGCAAAGAGGGCAGAGCCAGGCTCTGCAGACTCTGTGGTGTTTGGTGATGGGATCAGGCCAGTGGGTGCAAACTGAAACAGGAAATTCCATTGGAGCATAAGAAAATGTTTTTTACACTGCCTCATTTTCCCTCGTGCAGGTTGTCTGGGGAGGTTATGGAGTCTCCCCACTTTGGAGTTCTACAAAAGCATTTTGGACACAATTGTGGGCAGATTTCTAGAGGTGGCCCTGCATGGGCAGTGGGGTTGGACCAGATGATTTCCAGAAGTTCCTTCCCACTTCAGCTATTCTGTGATCAAAGGACTGTATCTTAAGACTAAACTCACTTAGTAACTCTGCAGTGTCTTGATGGCAGAAGTGGTTCTGACTGATAAGCTTTTTTTTTCTTTTATGCATCCTGTTAAATGATAGACAGTGCCTCTGTATTCTTGTTGGTCTTGCTTTGCTCCAGTTTTGTGTTCCCAAGCACATAACATCCAGCTGTAAGGATCCCAACAAATCATTTAGACATTGTCAAGGTGGTTTTTTAAAATTAAGTACATCAGGAATGTGAATAAGCTCAACTGATGCCAGTTTTATTAAGCCGGAAGTCTGTTTGGACTCTTTTCACTTATTTAGTCAGTATCAGCACAGTTTCAAGGAGTCTGAGTGCTTGCATTTCTCTAGCTTGTAGCAACCCATGGGTTCAATCTCACTCTTGCATTTTTAGGTAAATGTTCTAATCTGTTTCTCGCTCAAACCATGTAACTTGAGCATTTTGAGATCTTTGCAGCAAGATTGCACTTCACGGTGTGACTTGTGAAGAGGAAAAGGAGAAAATATATGCCTGAGCAAAGCTGGCATAAGGAGCTTTTTTGTACCTCTGTGAATAGGTACCTTTTGTAGTGTGTAGTTAGTGCAGTGCTCACAGCAAGACTCCAGACTGGGTCCATCTCAGGTGTCAGAGGGGGAGATGCTTATTTTGAAGTTCAGAGTCATGCTGGGCAGGAGGCAAATCTGGAAACTCTTGGCTGTGCACAGTGACAGATGGCAGTCGTTACCTTCTGCATAAACCTGACGTGCCTAATCCCTGCTCTTCTGTCTCACAGTGCAGAAAAGGGAATGGGGTGTAATTCTTGAAGTGCCTGCAAGTTTTCTTCATTCTATTGTTTCCATACCTTGCCTTTAAGGCCATTCAAGTGAAGGTCCTTTGCTTGAAGGATGGGAAAATAGGTGAATTTTAAGATTTTTAAAATAAGTCGCAACACCCTGAGATAGTGATTACATTTCGTGATATTATGCTTTATGATTTAAACAGGTATGAAGATGCTATCAGTAAATATGATTCTGTAATGAAAACTGAACCAGAAGTCACAGTTTATTCTACTCGTGCCAAAGAAAGGATCTGTCACTGCTTATCGAAGGTAATTCTGCTTATCTCCCTCTGTAAATGTCTTTAAGACAGACACAAAACAAAACTACATGAGTTGGTTTTACTTTTGCCTCTCTAGAACCAGCAGGCTACAGAAGCCATCAAACTCTGTACAGAAGTTCTGCAGCTGGAACCAACCAATGTGAATGCCCTGAAAGACAGAGCAGAGGCTTATTTGCTGGAAGACATGTATGAAGAAGGTACAGTTGTATGCCATTGGCACATACTTTTTTGTGGAAGTTTAAAATGTAGTCAGTGTTTCAAAGCCTTGTCTTTAACATGCACTTTGATTCTACACTATGTTATCCTTAATTAGCATTAGGTAGTTGCAGATCTACAAAAATACTCGGTGGTAATTTTGTCTTGATTAGTGTAAGTGGAATGTACTTGTTTTATCTACAGCAGAGTTGTCTTTGCAACAGTGGACTGTGTTCAGGATGTTTTATGAGACTGCAGCTTACTCAAATCAGACACGTTTTATATAATCAGCAATGTCAGAGAATTGCATTTAGAGGTAAAAGGTAATTAAAGTTAGGGTGATGTAAATCCATTTCAGGAGCTCCATTTTCATGTCTCGAGATGGCAGCATGAAGTAACACTGTTCTACTCCCTAGTATGTGCTGAGGGCAGAGGAAGTTAACAGCCATTGCTTCTCCTGCATGGATCTCTTTAGTGTTGCTCAGAGAGTAAACTGATTCTATTCCTGAGGCTGCATTTTCCATATGGAGTTTCTGTACAATGCATCTTATTACATGGAGTGATAGAAATGACCTCTAAGATTATCAAGTCCAACCATTAACTCAGCACTGCCAAGTCCAGCACTGAACCATGTCCCCAAGTGCCATATCTGCATCACTTTTAAATACCTCCAGGGTGGGTGACTCAGGATTGTGAATTAGAGGAAAGAAAAGTTTTGTAATGAGGTTCTGCACAAATGCAGAGAGCCAGCCTGGTCTTGTGCTGGGGCAAATGCCTCCCTGTTAGGGGGTATAAGGAAACAGAGAGGATATGCCTGGGATCTGGAAGCTTATTTCCTGTGCTGGTGCCTGCTGGCCTAGCCTGGTTCCAAGTTCTGCTAGAGCAGAACTGTGCAGAACTGGAGAACTGTGCTCCTCCAGGTTCTGTAGCATTTCCTGTGCCTTCCTCCTGCCCTTGACAGCAGTGAGGTGGTTGTGGTTACACTCTGCCTTCCAGCAGAGCCCCCATCAGTGGCATTACAGCCCATTAACATTCATCTGCCTGAAGGTGTCATTTATCCTTCAGTTTTAAATGCACTAAAATGATGGCTGATTCCTCTTTGCTGTGGAGGACACTAGAGCAATTAAAACTGTAGTCTTATATTTAAAGGGGCAAACTGATTCTCATTCTTCCCTGAAAAAAATTTTCAAGCTGGAGGCACCTATTTTCCTGTTAAAGGTAGGAAAATTTCAAAGTACTTGTAATTCAGAACTTTGAAGGCGATTATTGTTAAGTGTTGAAGATGCAGTTCACTGTGTATAGCTGAGTTCATCAAATGGTTTTAATTACTTCATAATCACATGAGATCCAGGGCTTGTCTACAGAGACAGATGTTTAATGACTCCATTTCTGGCATACCTCATAAGTACAGGAGTCTATCTGCCTAGAGCACAAGTTTTGTCAAAGAAGGAAAAAACTGCCTTGCTGTTTCAAAATTGGTCACAACATACTAATTTTTTTCTGTTTTATTTTTGTTCCCCCTGCCCACTCCACTACTGTAGAGGTTTCAGCAAGAGCATAAACTAGTTCTGTTGTTTCTCTAACAGTCTTGGCATGGGTGTAGGCTGTCTGCAGTTACTGGGGATTTTTTGATGGGAAATTGGCCATCATTCCACATGCAGAATTAATTTGTCTCTGTTTTAAAAATGCAGGCAAGATACCAAAGCCAGTGAAGTTGTTTAGAGATTCAATGTGATTACCTTTTGAGAGATCATGAAGATTCTTATATTGAAATAATGAGAGTTAGATTTGACTGAAGTATTGAAATGGAAAAGGACACTGGGAAGTAGTTGTTTTTTCATGTCACGGAGCAGGATGAAAGGAAGCTTTCTGAAACAGCAGGCTGGTAAGAAGCAGCAGTGACTCTTCTCTTTGTTAGTGAGGTACTACTGCTTTTAGAAATAGTGACTCAAAAGATTTGATTAAATATCTCACTTGACATACTAGGAATTAGTAATAAGTCTCCTGGCTTCATAGCAAACTTCTTGTGGTCATGAAACTGCCATCCTGTTCCACCTGCTTCCAGCCCTCACCCCTCAGATGGAGAGAGCAATTAGCTCTCTGAAAGAGGAAAATCTCTATGCTGTAGTGTACAATCAAAATTAGGGAGGGGAAGTACAATGTGTACTTGCTGAGTGTGCTGGGTGCATTCCCTCTGCAGTGTGCAGCACTGAAACAGCTTCCCTTGTGCCTAATGCTTTCAGTCCTTAAACAAAGAAGCTGATTTAGAAAAAAAGAAGAGAAATCTGATACTGTCTTGGCAGGTAGTTGACCCATGAGCAGGTTTCCCACAATGGTGCTGTAGGTGATGTGGTGCTTGGTAAGGCTGAGCAATCTGACCTGCATTTGGCAGGACATTGTGCTGGCACCTCCCAGTATTACTGAAGCAGATCAAGTTCAGTGATGCTTAAAATTACTGGAGCAATAAAGCAGCGTAATGAAATTCCTGCATTTTCACTACTTTTATTAGTTTTGATGGCATATATTTGGCACACTTATCAGGGCACACTCCTGTTTTGGGGTTTTTTTAACGACTGGACAAATTATTAAAAATACCAGTAGAAGCCAAAATGCCTTAAGCAGCAAAGGCAGTGTCCTGCAATGTGAAAATGAATAGAAATTTTGTTTGCTTTGTAGTAGCCTAGGAAATTGTTTGAGCTCTGGCAATACTTTTTGAAATATTTTTTTTTTCAGTAACTGAAACAAGATTGCAGTGGTATCAGATGTCTGGGTAATACAAATGCATTAGCACTTCCTGCTGTCTTGCTCAGAAACAGTGAAAAACAAATGTAACACCTGCTGAGAAATAGCATCTGCTTGGAAATAATCTGGTGCGAGTACTTTGTGTAACTTGAGAAACTTAAGAGGCTTGGATCTGCAAATGAGACCTTGAGGATTATAACAGTGAAAGAAGTGCAGTCTCATTGAAGACTTCAACTTGCTTCCCTTGATAAATTTTGATATTAAAGAATATATAAACTTGGTGTCTTAAGCACTTGTAATAATAATAGAATTTACTTAAAGAAGTGTAGACCTCAAATTGCTTAAAAATTTCTTTTCTTGCTTTCATTCCTGAGAAATGCAACTCTTGAAATAAAAGTGAGAGCATGCCTTGGGGAAAAAAACCATATAATATAACTGTCTGCATATTATGCATGCAGAGGTGTAAAAAAAAGTCAATATTTGCCTTTTGCTAACAATATGAACTTAGTGGTAGTCTGAAATCTGTCTTTATAGTTATTAAAGGGGAAGAGACTTTCTATTCTGTTGATTGAGTGCAGATTCGGGGAGAAGAATGAATATTAAAGACTCCAGTTAATTCATCCTTCAGTTGAACAACAATGTGGGACTAATGTGCAGAGGGCTTTTCAAGTACTAATTGCTGAATTTTTCTTTTTGGTTTCTGTTTCCTCCTCCTAGTCCTAGATGCTCATTATGTTCATCCTTGTGACTATAGTAACATGTAGAGAATGTTGTGACCTACATTGGTACCCACCCTTCTCTTTCATTTCACACAAGTGTGATGAACCTCAAGAAAGAAAGTCACCTAATTCATATGTGAACATGAATTTCCTCTATTCCAGGGTTTTCTAATTTAGAAAAAACCCCCAAAACATACCAAGTTGAACCAAAGTTTTGCTGTTTATATTATATATGGTAATAACAAGTCTTCAATTTTGTTGAGTGGTTGAGTTCTTTAAATGGAAGTGGGTAGAGTGGTGTAACCTTTTTTCATTGACTTTTTTTACAAAAGCTATTAAAGACTATGAGACTGCTCAAGCCAATAGTGAAAATGACCAGCAGATTCGGGAAGGGCTAGAACGTGCCCAGAGAATGCTGAAGCAATCACAGAAGAGGGATTACTATAAAATCCTTGGAGTAAAAAGGTGAGATACTAATTCCAGAGATGATGATGTGAAAGGTGGTTATTTAAACCAGTACTTCTAGGATTGATCACTTGAGTTTGTTCTGCTGAGTTTTAATTTTTGTTCTGTATCTTGCTCTTCACTCTTCTGCTGTACTAATTTTTAGTGTTCAGCTTGTAAAGTAGCATTTGTTTACAATTCCTTTAGAAAGAATGGAAAAACAACAGCAGGAAGAGAGGAGAGAAATTCTTTGGGAAGAAATTCTTAGTATAGGTGATCCTGAGTCATGTGAATGAGTTGGGGAAGAAATGAAGACTGCCAAGAATTACTGAAAGTAACAGAAAGTTGTGGCAGATAGTGTGATAGATTGAAAGAGTCTGGAAGGACTGACTGAAAGGTATCAAAAATCCTTCTGCGTTTAACCTTGAGAAACCAACAACTTTCCTTGCTAATGAGGAGCAAACAAAGTTCTGAACTAGTATTGGTTGTCCCAATTAGTCACTAGTTGTGAACTAATTTGATCTGTTTTCTGTTATTCACCTGAGGGTAAATTCCTCAGAGTGTGAACTGTATTCTGCAGAGTCACTGGCAGTCACATCTTTGCGAGGGAAGTAAATGGGTGGTGAAGGAGAGAGTGAGGAGGTTGCAACTTGCTTCCTTTGTTTTGTGTAAAGAGTCTTCAATGCCACTTGCAGAAGATTATCAGCGCTTCATAACTTTCCTGGTGCCCTTAATTAGTCTCTCAGTGTTTAAAATAAACTTAATTAGTGTGGCATACGAGCAATCAGAAAATGAAGTTATCTGTAATTTTATCCATCCAGAAATGCTCGAAAGCAAGAAATCATAAAAGCTTACAGAAAGCTGGCATCCCAGTGGCACCCTGATAACTTCCAGAGTGAGGAAGAAAAGAAGAAAGCAGAGAAAAAATTCATCGATATTGCAGCTGCTAAAGAAGTCCTCACTGACCCAGGTAATGATGCAGTGCCTTCATTTTTTCAGTTACTTTTTTTTGCATCAAGGTCAAAACACAAGTGTAAGTCATAAGAAGCAATTATAGCTTCCCTTTTTCTCTTTCTGCCCTTGCTCATCTTGAGGAAGCAGTGCACTAATACTTGTATCTGATCTGTAGCATGAAGTCAGATGTAAATCTGGAATTACTGTGTTTCAGCGACTTTTTTAACAAAAGTCAAATGAAAATTATATTTTGAAGGTCTCTTCTAGGGATATCATCTTGTAGAGATTTCCAGGATTGACTAACTCTGGATATGCTTATATAAAGGATATGTGTATCTCCTTCTGCCTCAAGTGCTATTGCAAACTGCATTTAGATTATAACAGCAACTGAAGTATTCCAGGGAAACCCTGTTATTCTGGTGCCATGATTCCACCTTGGTTTTGTTTCCTCCAGAAATGAGGCGGAAGTTTGATGCGGGAGAGGACCCCCTGGATGCAGAGAGTCAGCAGGGTGGCAACAACCCTTTCCACAGGAACTGGAACACGTGGCAAGGATTCAACCCCTTTGGTTCTGGAGGAGGACCATTTACATTCAAGTTTCACTTCAGTTAGAGCCAAGACTGTTTCTGGTGGCTGCTGCTGTTTTTTACTTAATTCATTGAAAAATAAAAAGTCTCTCAGTTCAAGACCCAAAATCATAATTTCTATAATGTTGTCCTTAACCCAGAGTCTTACTGCACTAGAAGAAAGCTCCTTTTTTCTTTCATTGGGTTTACTTTGTGGTGGGCTTGACAAGCTCACTCTGACGGGGGTTGTGCTGCCTATGTATTTGCTGTGGATTTGCAGGACACGTTTATTCCTATGGATGGAAAAAACAGTAAGATGCTACTTAGGACAACACTTAAATTTAGAACTCAAGTATATGCTTAAAGATAAAAATGCATGTAAATACTTTTCTGGATTGGGGCCTAATAAACATGGCAATGGTAGTTACAGTAGTCTCTACGTTAACAAACTGTTGGTTGTGCTCAGCAGAATGATCCATCTCCCAGTATTTTTAAGAGGAAACCCAAGTGACCACCTGCTGGATTGGTGTTGGCAGTGACAGAGGTGGGGAAGAGGCTGCGTGCTGAACCAGTCCCAACAATTGCTCTGGAAAAAGAGTGCCTGGGAGTAACTGTATCTGAAATACCTGTTCACTTTGTTGTTCACTAACCTGAAATTAATTGGGGTGATTTCCTTGGTGGAACCCTCAGCAGTGAGGTGGGGGTGGGGGGAAAGACTTGTTTTTCAAAACACTTCTTTTCTGAATGGGATTTGGGGTGTTTGTTTAGGTATGATTTTTGAATAGTTTGCACTTTAACAAAATACCTGCTTGAGATTTGAGCAGAAAATTTGATGTGACAGTTCCCTGACTGTGCAGCAGTTTGTTAGTTCTGTACATAAACTCAGAACTGAGACAGGTTGTGAGGTGAGTATACTGCAGGAATGTGATATTAACTCCAACCTTAGCCTGTAATACAACTTCATTTCTGGTGGGTGTTGCTACAGGGAATTAGTACTACATGAAATTTTAGTAATTTTGTGTTTCATGTAACAGTGGAGACAGCTGTGTGCAAAAACAGGGACTCACTTCCCACTAGCCAAAAGTCTGTTTTTATTTTTTTTTCTAGATGCACGTACTTAAAATGGATTTGGTGTAGTTGGTGGAACTGTGTGAATGCGCTGTGTGGTGTTACCAGGGCTGTAGCTGGTAGGAGTGAGAAGTCTTCTCGTTCTGTAACTGTATCTGTCATAATTACTGAGTTCCATCAGCAGCCATTTTCTTGAAATGCAAGAAGTTCGTCAGTGTTCTCTTGGTTGGATTTTAACTGGAAAACAATAATCAGTTGATAGGAATCTTCTCTCGATTCAGCTCCTGGCACTTGAAAACCTAAGCAGCCACAGTAAAACAAATGCAGTTAGCAAATAAGGCCTTCAGTCTGAAAGGGGGTTTTTCTTACTGTAGATGATGTTGTTGAAGCAGAACCCTTGGCTCCTGCCTCAAGTACTTCAGCAACATAATTGTGAGGCCACATGGCTTTGTAAAATGTTTTTCAACAGCAGTTTTAAGGTCAGCGTTCATAAATTTATCTTCAAACTGTGGAGCTTGTGTGGTGATTTCTAACAGTTTATGATATCAAACCACCCCAGCAGGCTGTTAAACTCCAGTGTTGGATATTCCCCAAGTTGAATGACTTTCTACAAGTTCAACTTGTGCTTTTGGCCTCTCAGAAATGTTTTTGCTTAAACTGTTGAAGATGCTCAGGGCTGTTCAGAGGCTGGCACGGCTCTGAGGGGCTGGGGCTCAGACACAAGAACTCACTGCACAGTGAGGAACCTGCTGCTCTGTGGACTTTGTCTCTGTGCACCTGCTGCTTGCTGGCAGTACCTAAAGTTGGGCAGGTACCTGTCCCATGTCCTCCTTGCAGCCCTTGTCAGCCCTGTGCCCCTGAGGGGCTGCTTTTAAATGAGTATTGAATGAGCAATGTGAGCTATGTGTCCAGTCTTGTACCTGCAGGAGTGGCTGTGCTTGTGGGGCAGGGGACTGCTGGGAGTAAGTGTTCTTTCAGTGAACTGCCCTTATGCAGCTTTAAAAGCTTGAGCTGAGAGAATTGTTTCCTGGGCTTTAATTTTTTTCTTCTAGAGAAGGAATAAGATGTTCCCTCATGAGTAAATTCTTCATTCAAGGCACTGATGTTGGAGCAGTGTCGGTTTGTTTCTCAGAGGTAGCAAGACAGTTCTGCTGTAGGCTGGGAGCATTCAGGAACAAAAAAGGACCATGTGCATTTTGAAAATGAATGAACGGGAATGGGGAAATTACATTTTAAGAACAAAAAGGCTTTAATGTAGTTTCTAGAAGAAGGAAAGATGATTAATTCATGATTGCTGTTCACAGATTCCTTCTGTGGAAAACAGGTTCTTGGAAACAATAGCAAAAAGTGACAGTGGGGAACAAGGCTTTCCTAGTATTGAGCAGCTGCTGTTTACATGAAGTGTTACCACCCCAGTGCTGTTTTGAAGGGCTTTGAAGTGTTCTGGAAATACAGAAAGACAAAGCTGTATTAAAAAGAAACCATTTCCCTTGCAAGACTCTCCAGCTCCAGTGCTGCATTTCCTGATGTGCCTCTGGAAAATGAAGCGCTGGTCCCACGCTGAGTGTTAATGGTGCAGGTGACACGCAAGGAAGCTGAACTCGCCTTTTTATTTATTCGTGGGTGTCTGTAGTGCAATAATGTTCAGTAACTGAACATTGAAGTAAATGTCTCGGTAGTTTGTCAACCCTGAGATGTGCATGAAGCACCATTACCATAATTGGCCTGGATGTAGATGCAAACTTTCTCTGTGGAATTCTTTCACTTTTAATAAACTAGTTTCCAACTTGTTTTAAAATGAAGGTGGGGGGAGCATATTTTACTTGGTACATGCTTAATACTGGTATAATAATTGATCAGTGTTTAAAGAGGTTCAAAGTTAATTACAAACTGAAGAGCTCAAACTTGTGACATATGCAGAAAATGCATCAGCTTAAATTAAAAAAAACCCCAAAACTTAAAGCTTGGTATTGTTTTAGTTTTCAAATCAGTGTTCAGAACAAGAATTATTCTTCTGTTTAGGGCTGTGATTTATAGGAGCTTTGCTGGAAACTAGCCAGGATAGCATAGCAGGTTAGTAGTATTTAAAAGTGCCTTATTGTAAGGTAGTGTTTGCTCTGTAATACATACTTTTATTCATAAAGCTGCAACAAAATAAATGGGAGAATAATTTTTTTTTTTGCCCTCGTTTCATGTTTTAAGAAGGATAAGTAAAGCTAGCCAGAGATTTATCAAATGTTTCAAATTATAAAATGTCTTTATATGGAATCATAAATCTAAAAAGCAAGAACTGTTTTTTCTAGAACTGTGGGAATTATTTTATGGTATTTTTCACAATAAAGATATTTATGATGACAAGAAAGCACTGCTATGTATTTGTCTTTCCTTCTTTCCTTGCCTGCTCTCCAGGTTTGAAGATGGAGCTGTGCAGAAATGCCCAGGGCAGCTCTGCAGGCAGGGGCGGAAGAGGTAGCAGCCAGATTCTGTGTGGAAGAGAACCTTGGATGTATAGAAGTCGGGTACAACAGCTGTAGAAGGCCTATTGAATGCTGATTTGACCATGAGAACAACCAGCCTATGGAATATCCCCAGGGAAATGGGATTCCCCAGTGCTGGACACTAAGATTTGCGTGACTGGGTGCTGGGTCATCTTGTCTGGACTGTGTTTTTGCCAAAAAGGCTGGAGCAGGTGATCCTTGAGGTCCCTTCCAACTCGGTATCCTATGGCTGCATGAAGTCTCAGTCTGAAGGAAAGTACTTGATTCAGGGAACAGGTTAAAAGGAACCTTACTGAGAAATATTTTTAATTCTGAAGCTCTGGCTCATCAACAGTACTGCACTAATGCCTGGTTTGTTCATTTTCTGTTGAACTTACCAGCTGATCTCAAAAAGATCCAGATGCAGAAAAGACAACGTAATAGGAATATAAACTGTAAAAACCCTTCACTGCAATAGTTCAAATATTCCTTTGCTCATTTACTGACCTGTCCCATGTTTTGGCAACATTATAAACCAGGATGTGCTTTCTTCCCTTTCACAGGGCAGAGCACAGAGACTGGAAATAAAAAACAAGCTCTCTCTGCACCTCTACACTTCACCCTACAGCAGATGCCTCCTTCTGTACATTGCTGTTGCTTCCCTGCAAAAATACAGATTAAAGACATTTGAGGACTTGCTGCCATTTTTGTGCTTTGGCTCTGTTAACCATGGCAGGAATGGTTACTGTGTAATACAAAAACAGAGAACAGAAAATGATCATCCTTTTTCTCCAGTGGTACTTTTTAATGTTTTGTACAACATATACAATCCATGGATTTAGTATTAAAAATATAATGATATGCTAATGACTCAAAGTGCTGCTTTAAACAGACCTTTAACAAGTAGTGAATATAGTTGTGGGACCTTTCTTATTTTATAAACCACTGTGTATCTCAAAAAACTTTCTCTGAAAGTAGTATTGTATGCAGAAAAAAAAGGAATACTGTAGACCATTTTTTACAAATATATAAAACACTTTAGAAAATTGCATGAAACCTTTTACATCTTCAAAATATCTCCAGCAAATTACATTTATAAAATTATATTCTGATATCATTTCAGTAATTTCAAGGAAATAGTATTTAAAGAGCAATTTCTTTTTTTAAAGCCAGTAGAGGTAATCCAATTTGAAAAAGAACAGGATGCTACAGAGAAAATGAACATGGAATCAGTGCATGAATTAACCACTTTTTATACTACATAACATTTTCCCACAGATAATCATAACTAAAGAGAAGTAAGGTTTCTTAAAAAACCTTTAACTTCTGTCCTAAAGCAAGTTTTCCAATGTGAGCCTCAAGCACAGAATACCAAGGTATGTGAAATGCTGCTGCAGAGTCAGGCAGCAGGATGGAAGTATAAGCTTAGAAGAATATTTTGAAAATAAACAGTTGAATAATGCTTTGGGGTTTTTGTCCTCTGCTATGGAGAATCAGTTATTCCCTTGTTATGGAATTTATATTAAGGCATATGTATCTGCTGAGTCAATTACAAGTCCATCTCTATGGTATAAAAATACCAACTTAAAGTTTATGTTCAAATATATTTGAGTTGCTGCATGATGCCCTGAAGTAATTAAGAAAACAAGCATAACAAAACAGCTCCTGCACTGAAATGGGACAGACATAAAGAGAACTGGCATTACGCTTTACTGACTTGCTATTGGGTTCCACAGGAAATGCCCCACTGGGTACTTCATACAAAGCAAATCTAAAAATCTGTATGTGACATGTTAAAACTGTTCAAAATACATAAAGGTGAAACAAAAAATACAGTAAGCTGTAAAAAAAGTCTCATATTACTTAGTAAAATGGCTTGAAGAATACCAGCAATGTGTGATTTGAAATACTTGCTCTTACAGTAGGAAATTTTAAATAACCAACACCTGAGGACAAGGACAAGGACAGCAGATACAAAATATGCTTCATTTCTCTTACTGTTTATTCAGTTATTTGCTGCTGATTCACCCACTTAGTGCAGATTACCTGGTCTTTTTATAATTTCAAGCATTTAAACTGGAAGGCTGCATTAAGTTGTTTTCGGAAGAATGTGTGGTCTCATCCAATCCCAGTTTGAAACCAGCAGAGCCTGAACAACAGGGTTGATATTTAAGGCACTGGATTTCAGTTTAAGACACAAACTCCCCATTTTCAAACGTGTATTGCAAGAACTTTTCCCTGCAATTTTTCTGGGATCAAAATGTCAGTATCCCATTAAAGCAATGTTTTGTGAGTACAGGTTTAGAAAATTACAGGAGACACCACTGAGAGTCAAAAAATACTCACATATTTTATTATTTTACTTTCAGTTATAAACAGGATGTTGATAATCAAAAGTGAGTGAAAGCAGCTTTCAGGTACTGACCTTCTGATGCAATGTATGCAGCTTAGAAAATCCCCTCAACCAAAACCATAATGGAATTTTATCACACACTACTGAAGTGGCCAAAAGGAGCCTACGAATGAAAAATTAGTTTTTAAAATCTGTAAGAGTCCAGCAATCCTGCATAGTAAATGGAAAGTTTCATTCCTTGCTTTAGCTTCCACACTTATCTTTGTGTGGTCTAATTTACACATGTTATTTTTTATTAAATTCTTTCTTGTGACCACAGCATTTCTCTAGGGACCCAACTATGGGCATATAACCAAAATTCTTGATATTTAAATACATTAGCCTAATGCATAAAACAGTTTTCAAGTACATATTCAATGTGTGTGTCCTCCCCCAGACTGACAATGCTGAACACATCTTTCTCCATATTCTAAACTCCTCTGGGCAAACTATACTTCAAAGAAGAAAAAGAAAAGCAAAGCAATGGGGAAAGCTGCTCCATACCGGTTAAAAAACCCCAACCTGCCAGGTACCTGTGGATTTCCCATTTTTGTACTGCATTTAAAAAGCTTTAAATAACACTTCAAGTTACAAAATATTTGACTTCACATTCAAGAATGTTGCAAATAGTGCCAATGTAACAGCTGTGAATTCCATTCAGTCCTTCCCAGAAGATGGGAGCTGTCACCATTGCTGCTCCCAGGCTGTGCTAAAGCTCATCGTGCTTGAGACCTGTAACCAAAGGGGAAAAAATACACCGAAGAGTTACATAAAGACAATGTCTGGGTTGCTAAAATGTGGAGAAAGCCCTTTACTTTCCATTTTTTGTTAATCAGTCAGTTCAGCAACAGGAACTTCATTTTTGGAGCCTTACTAAAAGCTGACCATAAACTTTCACAAAGAATAAAACCCACTAAGAATTCTTTATAAGGAAAATTGAATTTGTTCCTCCACTCAAGACTTTTAAATGTTTATCTGCTAAGTTTTTTCTTCAACCCTGAGAGCTGAGATCATCTTTTCATTTTGTTTCACATCACTCCAAGAAGTCAAGTCTTATTGGAAATCCTGTAAGTGTGCTTGGTTTTTCTCATTTTGGGTTTTGTTTGTCTGGGTTTTTCACTCTATTTAACTAATTCACTTTAAAACAATTTTAGTTTAAAAAACCCCAAAACATAGCAAAACAGATAAACCTCCAAACAAACAAAAGTAACCAAATCCCCTCAAACTAACTCAAATAGAATTTAGTCTAATGCAAAAAGGCCTGGGTAGCTAAGTGTGCAGTGAGAGATGCAGAGGCAAATTAATACTCAGTTCCCTACTGCTTAAGCAGTAGAGCTTTAGATTATCTAAGTGAAGTCTAAGCTAATGTGCTTTATTTAACATTTATGGCTAAAATGATGTGTGACTGTTGGTTGTATTTGAGGTGCAGGCACAGGACACCACTGAACTTTCTCTTAGATTCTGGCACGAAACAAGAGGTTTTGTCCTCTCAGTGTAACTCCTGTGTAAAGAAGCATCACACAACTATCATACCCCACACCATCTCTCTAAGAACAAGGGAAATTACACAAACACAAGATTTGTGCCTACTGACCCCAATCTTAATTTCAACTATACTAATATTTAATTTCTAAGAGCTAACAGCTGAATATGCATGTAAATTACCTTTTTGAAATAATGACGTTCGATTTTTCTTCTCTCTTTCAATTTGCTGTATTAAGTTTCGGATCTCGGAGTCATAATCAACCCACTCAGGAACTATCCGGGCAGCAGCCTTTAGTTTTGGTTCTTTGGTCTGGGGGTTGTTGCACTGAAAGTTTGAAACATATTAGATGTAAACAAAGCAAATGTGAAAATAACACCTTTTTCAGAGAATGTAGCTCGAATGAATTGTAGATACTTTTCTTTTTCCTGACGATATGTATAGCACGACACTACTAAGACTTAGACAATGTTACCTAAGGGGATACAAGATTGACATTGGCATATTGAAACTGCCCCTGAGGCGGGTTTTGAACAGAGAGCATCAGTCTTTAGAGCACAAACAAAGCTCCTTTTAAGAACTGTAAAGAAACAAAGAAAACAATTATTTACATACTCAAAAATCATACCAAGTTCCAACTGTCTGTTTTTCTTCCAAATTACATCTAAAGCATCACAAACAGTGTGTGTGTGTGTGTTGTGAAAAAATCAAAATGGGAGGAATATGGGATGGGGTTAATAATGACAGGAAGATTTTTCTCTCTGTTTCTATTCCCAAAGAAAAAAACTTGCTTCTTCTTAAACACGGACAGTCTCCTGAGCATTACACTTTTCAAGCTTTGCTTTATCTCCTGTTTATAGCAATGAAACAGACCAAGAAAACCGTGATAATCTTAAGTCAATGGGTTCTGGAAGCAGAGAGTATGGGGAGTGATAGAGCTCACAATACAGCCCACAGGGCCCATACAGGTAACAGCACTTCCTCACAGTTCCTTCCATAGTAACTTGGCTGACTGTGGAAAAATTATAAGGAGAATATGGGTATGAGCATGGAAAACCTCAATCGTGTCCAGTTAAGAGACAGCAATACCTAATTTTTTGGTACCGTTTTCAGCTTTAAAGTAAGCAAACTTGGTACAGAGGAAGTGGGAGAGGTCTCAGAGGAGAAGATGTTTCTGTGAAAGGAATGGAGTGTGGCAGTGCCTTCCAGCAAGGCTGCCTTCATGACATGACACACACTTAACCTCAAAAGCCCCAGAAATCACAGCAAAGTTGTTAATCTACAGAACTCATTTCAGTCAGGATCAACTCACCAGGTCTATTGTTTTAGCCTTTTTCTTGGATTTATCATCACACCAGGTTTCACACCAAAGCCACTCCTGAGGGAGAGACTTAATGGCTACTTGATGAATCATATTATTGGGAAGATCCTGTACAAATTTCATAAAACCATAAATTAGCACTGAATGTAATGTAACTGATTATCAAGATGCTATTTAAAAGTATTTTTGCTATTACCATTTCTGCAAATTGTTCTTATGCCTCCTTCTAAATGTTCACCCAGTTCTTTTCCAAGTAGATTCAACACTTAGTCGTGCTCATTTTAATGGCCAATTCCAAATCTCACTTGTCAAGCAATTTTTTCTGGTCCTTATGTCTGTCCTCCCTTAGCTTGACATGAGAATACTTCTGTCCAATAGCCCTGGTTCAGATACTGCCTGTCATACTAAAGCAAAACTCAAACCAGCTTTCTGTTCCTCAAATTTGAAAAGAAACCATCAACCCAACTCAGAAAACATATAATACAGGATTATGGCACTACTTGAAATTTAGATGACTTCTAGGAAAGTGGATTCCAGAAACATAAGGTTGAGAAGGAAAAGCTTTTAAACTGCTATTCTGGCTATGTTCCTTACTGCACTTCTGGGTTTTTTTGACCTTTATTACATAGTCAGGTAGTCTCATCATGCAGCCTCTGAACCATGATGTGGCTGAATGCAGGGAACAGCATTTATAAATGAGAAAATCCTCAGGCAGTTGCTCACTGCACATGCTCTGGCCAGAGCTACACACAACAGGGGTAGTAACTGGTACCTCCATTTGTAAGCTTCCTCACATGGGCAACCCTTACATTGTACTTTAGAATAAATGTCTCCTTAGAATAATAAATTATTAGTCACATCTTGTTTTGCCAATTCACATTGCTAAATGTGACAGAATAAAACTGCTGCATTATGAAAGATGTGTAACTTAACTCAAATACAGACATTAGTACAGAAAGATTACATCAAATATAAGTATACAGGGGGCCAAGACGTCCAACATTAATTGAAATGCTTTATTTTTTTAAAAACTTGTAATTTTTGGAAGATCAAAAAATAGTTTATCACCATTTCAATTCCAAAAGAAGAGAGACTGGTTTTCTGCTGTGCCTCTCTGACATTCTAAATGAAATCACAATTCCTGAGTTCCTACAGTTATTTTAGAAGCTGTGAATTTAAAAATTGTTACATGGAGTAAAAAGCAGAAAGTCAGCTGTTAGTTCCAGGATTTAAAGTAAACAAAAAAAAAATAATTAATACCAAAAACCCTCTGAACAAAATTATTGTATGGAAGTCTAGTTCCTATGATGTGTAATTTTTTTTCTCCCTAGGAGTTCTATATTTATTCTCCTTGGCATTTAAAATCACCATTTCTCCTTCTATCTACTTCTCTTTTGTGGTTTAAGAACCTTAACTACCACCCATGAAGATGGCACTGCCAGCAGATGAGCAGAGAGCTGAGATTGCTGCTTCTTTGAGAAGGGCAATGAGCACTCCAGACAGGTCTTTAAAATGAAAATAGTAATAAAAGAGTCTTAATGCATCCTTATCAGTGGATGAAAGCTCTCCACATCTCAAATATATTGCACTGTGGTTTGTATTTCCAGCAGCATTGCTGTGTTTTGTGTAAGAAGTGACAACGAAGACAGCAAGTAGTTCCTATCAATACAGTCAAACCAGATTATTATGAAAATATTACATTGACATATTCATTTTCCAAAGTGACTCCAATTCCATTCTGCCAAGATTTAGCTACCTTAACTTCTGGTCCTTAAGTGGCTTTTGATTTGATCCAACAGACTCATAAGAGATATATGCTCTCATGTATTAATGCTGTAATTGGAAAGACAAGACTTAAAATGAGAAGTTTTCATATTTTGAGAACTTAGATAAAACCAATTTTGTGGAAACCCTGTAACCTCTGAATCATAAAAGGTCTTTCTGAAAGACACCTTGTACATGTGGGTAAGACTGAGTTTGGAGAATATACAGCTCTATCACATCAGGGCTCTGTGTGGGGATCAGGGCCAGTCAGTCATTCTGTTGTCCAGAATGAGGGGAACTCTGACTGTTGCTGGTTTATCAGTATTTTGCTCTCAACATACAGCTAAAGGCTGCTCCAGCTCCAGGTGCCCCATCTACTTTGAGTTTTTAGTGTGGCTGTATTTCCATTTCTCCATGTCCAGTATCACAAGAACTGCTATTTTCAATTTTTACTTTTATTTCTGGGAAAAAACCCATGTGAGTGGCAATAATGTCCTTATGTAAGAGAACCTTGCTCACAGAGCAGGGGTTTGGAAAAGCACTGAGAGATGTGGGCTTTGCTACCATGGGATACTGTTGCTGCTGGAGGCAGGTAAAAATCTTCTGTGCTTTAGTAATTCCACAAGGAAAACACCAAAAGTAGGGACAATTTCACTTAGGAAGGCTTCTGAAGTTCACCCAAAGTGAGACAAACTTCATGGTCCACCCTAGGGTGACCATGTACACCAACCACCAGAGTGCATTTGCAGTTAGCTTACAAAAGAAAATTAACTTTACATTAATGGGAAAAAAAAGAAGAAAAAGGAAACAAGCTCTTGCTAAACAAGAACATAATTACCATTATCAGAATATAGAGTTATGATCAGAAAAACACACATGCACATAGAACAACTACCAAAAAAAAGTGAAAAATCCTGTATGCTGGGGTTTTTTCCTAATCTTTTAAATTAAAAATAATGATCAGTTTTCATTTTTCTGAACTGTGCTCATATGCACACCTGAAAATGGGCTAAACCAGCAGTAAATGGCAAACAGTTTTGGAATTATATAATAACTATGTTGAGATACAAGATACTTTATGTATATCGAGAAAGATAAAGAGAATAAACCCAGACATGCTTAAAGTCATATATACCTGATCTAGATTTGACAGACTGTTTGGATCTTGACTAAGAGCCTGGTACTGGCCCCGAAGCCTGTCGCCAGCTGCAATCTTCCTGAACTTCTTTAGATCCACAACATACAAGGCACTAAAAGGATTACAAAAAAAGAACTAAGATTTCTGGGGTTGCACCTCCTTTTTGATAACAGTAATAAAAGTAACAAAGTAAAACATGTTTCCATCCTGAAAGGATATTTTTCTTTATTAAGTGGGGCTGAAGCTACCATAAGATAGCGAAGTCAATGTCATTGGAATTCCTGCCTTATTAACCTTTTACTGAGAATGGCTCTTGACTGCCTCAGTGATCAACACCAAAACCAGCTTCCAATCAAACTCACAAACTGCACAGGAAGCGTGTCAGGGGTTCTCCTACCTGATATGGTATTTCCTTTTGCCGAGGTGTGATGCCCAGTACCCCGATTTCCAGAAGCGGTACCCGTCCATCTCTCGGCGGCTGTCGCAGAAGGGAGTGTAGCCATAGGGAGCCCCACTGAGGTCTAGGTCTCGGAGCTCTTTCAGGTCACTTCTCACAATCTAAATAAGAATATATTTTTATATTTTAATATATGTTTATAATTTAATATTGTTTCCAAGGTATGCATATAAGGGTAGGTATTGCAGCAGGCTTCACAAAGTTTACTTTTGATTTAAAAAAAACCCCTGAGACAGTGCAACAGTGGGGTATAGATAAAGTATTCCACTGGGAGATATTTACTAAATTATTGTTCAAGAAAAAAGAATGTATTTATTATACTATTAACAGTGGTCACCTGTATAACACATTTACTGAGTAAATTAAATAAAACTGGCAGTATTTTTTTAATTCATGGACCAGTTTTTCTGGTTGCCCAATATCAAATTCCTTAATTAAAAAACAACTTCTGAAGTCTCCCAGTCATCAAATAAAGAATCCTTCCTATGTGTTACCTAATTTGGGCACTCCAAAATTATTGCATCATTTGAAAAATCCTTGTATCTAATGGTAAAGTACTTTCAAAAAGAGGTTATAATGACAATTTACAAATGCCCTTTACTTTCTAATCAATCCTTCTTCCATCAAACCCCACTTACCTAATTTATCAGTGGTAAAAAAAAAGTTTTAGCGACTCGGGAGAACAGAGAAGTCCTTACAGTAGTTAGGACAGACAACCAGTGTTCCCACATGGTGTATTCAGATGAAATTGCAGAAAGTTGCAGTCTGAATTGCTACAACTAAATTTAATTTATTCTCGAGCTTTGGAAAAGGACCAGAATACATTAGAATTTGTCCCAAGGTTTTTAATAACCTTGTGATAAACTCTTCAATGCCTCATCTGAGACAGAATTTTGCCTTTCAGTATATTATACAATGATCACTCCTGAATGAAGGACTGCATGCAAATTTAAAATAGTGACAGGTTTAATTTTGAAGAATTCCAGCTATCTAGAAGCTATTCAAACAGTCCAAATCACCTCAGACTCAGGCCATAGTGCAGAATTCCTCTCACAATCAACCCAGAGATGGAATCACTCCAATATGCTTACAGCAAAATGTACCTTTAAGATCACCCACATCTCTCCAAGTGCCTTTCTCTCTCCACAGGCAATTTAGGACAACTCACTGTAGAGAATCTCTTAATGCCTACATGACTGAAGACAAGTGAAATTCTTGCATTTACATTCTGCAACACCACTGGTTCTGTTTGTACAACTGCAACAGTCTTACGAGACCGACATCTGACTAAAATGGCCACAGAGAATGAAACTGGATCAATTTAAGCCCAAATTAATTCCTCATACAGTTAATACACCATTATTTTTTCTTACCTGGTCAGCATCGACAAATATTATTTTATCCACAGCCAAAGGGAAAAGAACATCCAAGAAGAGAATTTTGTAGCCCCAGATGATTCTTTGTTTTTCTGTCTGTTGATAAAGCCAGCGGGGCCACTTGTACTGCACCAACTCATACTTGAACCCATACTTTTTAGCCATGTGAGGAATTACATCCTAGAAGAACAAAAAACTATCAGGTGCACATACATGACACACACAAGGACTCAAAAGGAAAAGGAGTGAATGCTACAGTGTAGCTGCAGCTGTGTTGGCCTTACTGACTACACAATTTATTATTTTAGAATATTCCCTTAGTTTTAGCAGTATCCTCAGCTACACCAATAGAGAAAGCATTTCATCAGAAGAGAATAAAGTATTATAATTTATCACTGGGCTTTGTGTTCCAGAAGACAAGAGCCTTACACCTAACACTTTTAAAACTATTGTATTTAAATGATTCAGGGATCATTTTCCACTGTGAAAATTCAATTTGAATTATATAATTACTCAATTGTAACTTTAAAAAAATTAATTAAATTTTTAAAGGAAAAAAAGAGGAAGACTTTTCTCCTACCTTAAATGTTGGGGAGAGATAGTTTTTCAGAAACCAAAATTTAACTGGCGTTTTTGTATGACGTAGGACAGAAAGCATCATAATTCTGTGGAAACATAAGTCTACAATAAACAAACAAATACACACAGGTCATTAAATTTCAACTGCACTTAGAAAGTACTCAAACTCTAAGTATAAATTTCTTTAACCCAATTTAAGTAGAAAATTTTACCTATTTCTAATTAAAAGCTTTAAGAGCACATGCTCAAGGGCACTTTGAGATGGCCTTATTTGATTCAGATTGGCTAAGCAATGGAAGAAAGAACAATTTCAAAAGTGGATCTATTAACATTTTTTATTCTAACAGAGGTGCCTGACAAAATTAGAATAATGGTTAGTACCTTATATTAACTTGGCTACTGAAATAGCCTGAAATTATTTTAGAATATATTGATTGAGTTTAATAGGTTGCTGAAAAGAAAAAAGCAGAGTATAAGTCAGATCCTGCTCAGAAAACCCTTAAGAATTACACTAGGAATTACTATTTTGGGTTCACTTATTTTTCACTATCATGGCTTCTGTTTGGTGCAACCAGACAGATAAACAATGTCTAAAACCTCACAAGAGGTCAAGCCTGCCTTAAAAATCCGTACATAATGAACTCGAAAATAAGACAAAGCAGCAGGTAGGATGTTTTAAGATTCCTTTTCCTCCTTTAGAGTAAATGTGTCCCTTTATGAAGGTGGTTGAAGGTTGAAGGAAGGAAATACCATGCTCAAACTTCAGATGACTCAGCAGTCAAATCACTAAAGCTGTTCTCTTATCAGAAAAGTAACAGAGATGGTTGTGAACAGATTAGGCAACACCGTAAGGATTCCTTAGAAGCAATCACTGCTCACTGAAAGAGCCCTGAGATAAGTAAGGCCATATGTGCATGTAGTAAATCCACAGTTTGGACTAAACACAAATAGATACAATTCTAATGAAGCCACTTCTGTTTTGCCTTTATACAGAGAGGCTGGACTTCATCTATTATGTTTGTACTTCACACACGGAAGGCATTTTCTGTCTTTGAAAAAAAACAGCATTTCTGAACATCTGTATGTTGAATCACTTTGTTCTTAAAGATTAATTTAGTTCTCACTGTATACAACTTTCCTATGTTTTGAAAATTTACCACTTAGATATTGTTAAAAAACTCAGTTTCTTTAGGTTGCTTAGTTCCACTCAGAAAATTTAGAATATTGCTATGAAATTCTTGTTTCCTTTTTTACCTTTCCTTACCTTAAAAAACGTTCATATAAATGGCCTGAAGCAACAGAAAAAATGTTAAGAATATCACTTTTCTTTTCCTTCTCATCTGCTGGAATTTCTTCTGAAAATCTAAGAATTATTATAAATAATTATATAAAAGTAAACATTCAGCATTAAAAAAATCCTACTAAATTATCATTAAGCTCATAGAGAATAATAAAAAAAAGATAATACAGAAAAGAAATACACATTTGACAGTAAACAAATACACTTACATTCTACTTCCACAGCACATGCCCATGATACCAAAATCTTTTGGGAGCAACACATCACACCCAGTCACTCAGGACAAACAATGAGCACTACAGCAGTCTCCAGTATTTGCATTCAAACAAAACCCAAATTTAATCAGAATTTCATGTTTTATTGCAGTAAAAAAAAAAAAAAAAATCATCAAGCCAGAAATACACACAGACAGAATATCTGGAAAACTGGTCATTTTAAAAATCAGACACAGCTGTTTTCCAAGCTTCACCCACATGCATTCTACAGCAGAACAACCAATGCATATTCTGGAAGCAAAGGAAGTCTGCACAGCCCCATAAGTGAATATATCCTCTAAGACTGAGCATAAGAATAAGATGGCCACATGAGGCCAAATCACTTATTTAGCCCAGGGCTGTCCCAACAGCAAATGACAAGGCTGAGGAGCTGCAGCCTTTCCCAGAATACTCTGGTAACATTCAGTGGTCTCTGGTGATTGGATTCCCAAGTATTTCTTGTAACACTTGCAGAATTCTTCTTCAAATTAATCCAATTCCTCTCCCTGTAAGACAACCTATGCATTCAAGGTATGTTGTACAGAGGTTTCTGTTTCCACTGCACAGCATTCTTTGCTTGTTTTGAACACCAAAGACTATCAGGACTGGTTTTTAATCTGCCTTCCAGCACCCAGAGCCAGGGGATGGTGGCTGCAGTCTCCCTCAGGCACTGGTTTCTGATGCTTCACAGATCTCAGAACTGCACAGCCAGATTGGTTACAGTATGGCTTGATACTGTTGGAATAGCATTTTTTGTGAAGTGAGTCATTCCTCACGCACTTAGATTGCATGACTCATTCCTGTTACTTTTTCTTCTGGTGATATCCCTTTTAAAAGTATCCTTTAGAAAGTGTAAAAATAAGTATCCTCATAATCTTTAAGAGCAAATGAGAAGTCTCAGATCTCCAATGTATTCAAAAGAATTCAGATCACTCCACTAATACAAAGCTGAAACCTCAGAAATAGCTGAGAGGCTGCAATGTGTTTAAGTGGTGTGAATAATCTTTTGAGACACCCACGTTCTTTTCACTCAGGCATGGTGAAAGAGAGAGACATCAGTGGAGTGGCATTGTCTGCATGGCATGGCATCTAAGAAGAGAGACAACCTCTCAACCAGCACTGAACCCTCACAGGCTGAAAAGACTGCAGTTCACTGCAATCTGTCTTCTTTCTTCCTGACTTTTTGTCCCATGTCTTATATTTAATGATAAGCAGGACTGAAAGAATGTCAAGCTCTTTATAATGCAGCCATCACATGCAAAAAAAGAAAATCAGGGTCTGATGCAATGATCTTGAAAATATTGATTCTGCAAAGCTCTACAGAAAGCAGAAATCCTCCAAAGCTGCTGGGCTGACCCGCAAGGTCACGTGGGAAAAGCAGTCAGTTGGAGAAGGGCAGCTCAGTTTTGAAAAGGTTTGGGCAACGTGGTGTGCACAACTCCCATGTTAGAGCACACATGGGTTCCTGTAGTGAACAATGTGCTGGTGGATATCGTTTTCATTCTGGGATAACAAAAAGGAAGAGTAATTGACAAAGGTCCTAGATGGCAAGAGGCTGACAGTCAGCCAGCCTCAAATTATGCCTTTGAGCCACAGCCTTGAATCACTGGGAAGAGCAAATAAACTTCACTGGGTGAGGGGCTTCCCTGGCCCAGCCAAGCTCAGAGCTTGATGAATGTCACTATGATAAAAGGCAAGACCTGGAAGACTGAGATATCTCTGGCCTTGTAACCTTCTTAGAGGGAGAAAAGATTTTGATCACTGCACATACATCCTTTGATGCAGCCAATTAGAGGTAGGAAGCTTGAAGTCAAAGAAAAATTCCTTTAACTAACATCATTCTGCAAAGGAGGCACCTTTGTGCAGCAAAGTGGGTCCACAGCAAGAGATTTTTGAGAATTGCAGCATAGTTGTCTGGGAGGGTTTCTGAATCTAGTCAATATTAGTACAAATTGACAGCAGGGAAACTTAGGTTAGATACTAGGAAAAAATTCTTTACTGTAGGGGAGGTCAAACACTGGAACAGGTTGCCCTGGGAGGTTGTGGTTGTCTCATCCCTGGCAGTGTTCAAGGCCAGGCTGGATGGGGCTCTGAGCAACCTGGTCTAGTGGAAGGTGACCCTGCTCGTGGCGGGCAGGTTTGAGACTGGATGATCTTTAAGGGCCCTCCCAGTCCTTAACATTCAGTGAGTCTATCATATTGTAACACCAAAATCACCTGTGGATAAATGGTGATAAACATAAAATCAGCAACAGAATCTCAACATAATCCTAGGTCTGCAGGAACGTGTGGTACAAGAGGCCTTATCATGAGAGATTTTAAAGCTAGAACAGAACCCAGCCCTGGATCTACCAAGAGATGAATGTACAGGACTGACTGGAGCCAAATGACTACTAGATAAAGTAGAACTGCTATGCCTCTTTGTTTTCTTTAGTAGTCTGTGACTGATAACCATTGCCCAGGCCATGGAAAACTGAAGAAAACCTTTTTTGAGTCTTGCTCAAAATGGCAAATTAGAAATACTACACTAGCCTCAAATGTAACACTTGAGATGCTTATTAAGGTTACTTAAAGAACTCAAACTTTCAAGTAAAAGGTAAAAATACTGCTTCAGATTTCATAAATCATGTCTAGCAGCAGACAAGCAGCATTGGCCTGCTTTTTGATGTTCAGTTTGGTGCATCTGAGTAAGACAGAATTGGCTGAGAGTTTCACATTGAGACAGATTCCCTGCCACAGCAAAATAAAAAATAACAGCCAAAGGAGAAAATGAAGAGGAACTGGAAATACAAAGGAGGGATTAAGAAGGGGATAAAAAAGGAGATGTACAAGACACAACAGCTTATCTCTCCCCCTTTTTATTTATGTTATAAATACCTTGGAGAGCCTTTTTACACATTTGTATCAATCAGTAAGTGATTACTTACTTTCTTACAAGTAAAGAAAATTTACTTGCTATGAGTAATAATAAACATGTCCTGGAACAGTTGAATTAGAGGCAAATTATGCATTACCTTGTAACTGACTCCATATTTCCTTCTTTTTCTGTTGTTCCATCTGTAAGAAGCTCTTCATTCACTTTATCAGGCTTTTTCTGTACCTAGTCAGTAAAATAAATGCATTTGTGCAACTTGGGAAGGTAGTTAATAGTATTACTACTTGCACTGTGATATCTAATTATGCTGTATTAATTGGCTAGAACCACTAACTATAGTGATTAATAAATCATGCCCTCTGTACATCTCTATGCAAACAATAACTACCAGTGTGTCGAGTTTTATCTCATTTTCCTCCCTCATGAGTTTGTGATCCAGCCATTAGCTGGCACAAGTGTAGCACCTCACAGTGGAACTTACCCGACAGGAAATTGTCATTCTCATAAGCCCTTCACAAGGAGAAAGTGACAAATTTGTCACTGAAACATAAGCTCTCCCATCCAACTTAAGCAATTTCTGCTGTCTTATCCAGATGCTTATAAAGGCTTAAGATTAATTTCATTTAGCACCTCAATTTCCTTGATTAAAAGAAATCTAATTGCTTTTGAAAACCAAATAGCTTCTTACACCCTGAATGTCTGAACATTCTTGATTCTAATCATATTAATTTCTCTCAAGCTAACACAGATTCCTGTTGACATTAAATCATAATTTTTTTTAGCCAATGCTCCTGAAGCCCCATCCCACAGATCACAGAAGTGTTTCTAGAGTTCAACTGAATGGCAGAGCTTACATATTCTAGTTATAAGCTTAATACATACCACCTTTCACATGGAAAAATATTCCTATTTTGGCTCGAAATAGGGAAATTAGGCACCCTCTTACCCATTCTCTGTGGTTTAAAGACAGGCTCATTGTGCTCCAGAGATTTACACATTTTCTCTCAGTTCTGGAAACTTTCAGTTACAGGACTGGGGAAGAGACTCATATCTGGTGTTTTACAATATTTACAAAATAGTGGAAAATATATAGTATTATGAGGATCTTTCTCCTCAATGTAAGTGGTGCTTCATTAGATGTTTTTGATACATCTAATGAAAGTAACATAATTTCATTTTGACAAATTTGGCAGCTTAGGGTAAAATTCAACACACCTAATTTTGACTTCCACTCTGGTATCTGGGCTTTGTGTAAAATCTCTCCTCAGTCACTGGAGAGAAATGGATGTCTCAAGAGGTCATTCTCTTAGTTTAAATCCATATACAAGCTGGGATGAGCAGCCCTTTGGCTAAGCAGAGAGGAAATTTAAGCCACCAAGACTACATGCTTGGGCACCTTGAGCTAGATGAGATAAATGTTATCTATGTTTAACAGCTATTTAACAGATCTCCCACACAATTAGTATAACCTGATTGGATCAAATTGACTACATTAATTTGCACATCCTTCTCCTTAATTATACAAATTCTAAATTATATATTTCAGTATACATATTTCAATTAAATATAGCTCGAGACACGTAAGCATAAGTCATATTTCACATATGGAAACACCGCATACATACTTGAACTTTGATAATTTTGCTTCTGAAGTTGTTTAATACCACAATAACGTCTGTCAGGTCAGCTACTGAATCTGTTCCTTCATGGCTGTGAGGAGAAAAAAACCCATGCAAATGTACTGTCTTATTAAAATATACATTGTTACTCAGGTTTAATCAGAGAATAAGGTTTAGAATTGCTGATATCTATAGAAAAAAAATTACTTCTCTTGCACCTAATTATATTTTAACTTCAAAAACTTTCTGAGTTTTGTTCATCACTGGACATTGTCCCCAGTGGCAGCCCTTACTTTTTAGTTTGAATTTTCACAGCAAATTTATCCATCAATGAAAAAATGCAGTAACCTAAAGCCAAACATATCATTATGTATTACAGAGATATATATTACACTCAACTATTAAACAACAATTTATTTTTCCAATATGGAAAACATCTTAAAAATTGTTATGTGATGGCATTAAATGCACTTTTAAAATAGATCTGCTTAAAAAAGTACAGGGAAGGCTTCAACACAGTGCTGAGACATTTAAGACTGGCTTTCAACTGGCAGGCTTTGGAAACTGTACCCCTGAAGACATGGCTGTGCAAGCACCACATGAACCTCTGCCCTACTGAGCATCAGTTTAAAGCCATTCAGGTGTTTCCAAACTGTACTGCAGTCCACAGAGTAGCTAATATGAAAAATGTTACTGTCCCTGTTGCTGTTACTGTGATACAGAATAACAGCAACATAATTTTCAAACTGTCTAGCTTTTACACCTCAATAGCCCATACATTTCCCATTCAATCCCTTATGTCTTTTATCAGCATCATGGGGTTATCAGTATTCCTCTTGCTAAAGCTATCCATACAAAAAATGGGTTTAAGAAAATAATCTGCTACCCCTTAGGCTTCATTTCTTTCCCCCTAGAAAACAGAAATATTTAAAACTGGTTTTAACATGTATCATACCACTCACCTAAACACTGCAGGATTTCACACACTCATTCGAATTTTCTATTTAAATTTTTTTTTTTTGTAAAATGCGCCTGTAATCACTAAGTCTCAGAGATAGCCTATCCTTGCACAAAACAATGTTCAGGATTATCTGAACTTTTCTACTCTCTACTGTAGTTTTATTTCCACAATTTTAAAATATCATACATATGCACACCCAGCCAACTATGGTCTTTTAATCACAGGGATGTATAGTGCTCAGATTTGAATTCCATTTTAAATAAAGTGTGTCACTAAAAAGTTCTAAAATGGTAAAATTAGATCTAAACACAAACTGCTGATAGAAGCAGCTGGCCTGCTGTTCCCATTTTTGCCCCCAGTGTTTACACAACTAAAATTTTCTGTGTTATTCACTCAGTTACCTCAAAATCCCCATGCTATGAATTTTGCAGGTAGATAAAGAGGATTCTGCTGAAAAAGAGGATTCTGCTGATAAAGAGGATTTTCCAAAGTCTTTACAATATTCTCAGAGTGTTTGGTTTGGATGTAAATTCAACAACATTGCTTTGTCTTCCTAAATCTCTTTCACAGATGCCTCCCTGTGGACTCCATCTTTACTGAGAGCCAACTGTTTTACTCTGTGCAGAACTCAGTTTGATGAATTTCTGTCCTACTATGAAAAACCTTTTTAAAACCAAGCAAAACATCTTGCATACTGACAGCACCATTACACATGTAATAACAGCTACCTTCTTGCTATGTAATTGTTGTTAAAAGCTAAAGGTGTCTAGCAGACTCCTTATGTCACAACTTTAACATGTTTCAAAACACGTTCCATACAAATACAAGTAAGTACCAATATAATACAAATTATAATTTTCCATAGGGGGAACAAAAGAATTTGGGTTCGACAAATGGAGATCCTTTAAAACCTCAAGTCCAAGAAACAAACATACAGCTTCTTGCCCAAATTATAACATACATAACTTTCATGACTTTGCATGACATCAAAATATAACAAATTATATCTACCTGCCTTTTTACAAAACAAATATTCATCAGGATTGTATATGTATCTTTAGCTATAAATTATTTTCTGCAATCTTATCTTGCAGTACCTACTTGTTTTCCTACCAACATCAAAATTCTAATAATAAGCAGTGCTCAGATTATTGCTGAGTATAACAATTTTCATTTTCCTAATAGTCACAGTAATTTATTAATAACAAATTGATTTAAAAGCATGACTGCATCAAAATAATGATCCTTGTTAGAAGTAGTCTTCAAGAAGAAAGAGGCAGCTTATTTTAAATGTTGTGTATTTACATAAAATAAAAATAAATTACTTGCAACTACAAGAGAAGCAAACAAGGTAAGTATGTGATGCAGGACATGCTGTAACTTCAAAGTCCTGTACTTCTCCTAAAACTGTATTTACAAGTAGAGGACTGTGCCTCAAAGAAAATGGGTTAATCTCACAGTTCAACAGCAGAGGGTATGACTCATATATAAGGATGCAGAATATACTGCAATAGCTCTTGGCAAAATTCCATCCTATCAAACAGTTGACTGAGTTCTGATAGCAACTTCATACTATTAATACTGTAAAAGAAGTAACAAAGATTCTGGTGAAGCCCCCCAAACATACTTTTCCTGTTGTACTTTAAGTCTACAGCTTGTAATAACGAAATGAAATAAATGGTATTGTTTAAATTCCTCACGAGGTATTAGTTTTTCTGACTTAGCTGAGTTCAATTAAGCTCATTTGTGTTACATAGAGAAAATAGGCAAAACCCCAGCAGATCATTTAAATTTCCTTTGATCCAGCCTAGAATGAGGTTTTGTTTCATTTTGTTTCATTATTTAATTCAACTACACCTTATTACATTATTTTTTAAAACTATGCTATCTTATATAAATCACTTTATATTTCTAAAGAATTAAATGCTAAATTAGACAAATGGTACAGCTACAGTTGGCAGAGATTAGGTGAACCTCTTAGGGTAAGGACTGTGTTTTTCTGCTTTTTCAACAGATTGTAAGTGATTTCTGGAAAAAAAAAAAAAAGAAAATTGCAAACAAATAGAATGAATCTAACAACCCATTAACATTTTTCCCTGTAACAATGATATTAATGTATTAACTTAATGTTCAAAACCACAAAGAGGTTCATCAAGTTTTTTACTTTTTAATAGCAACTGATAACAGCATATAGAACTATGTATTCCTGGGCTTCAAGTAATAATAAATATTTTATAAGAAATAGACCTATTTCAAGCCACACAATTACTTTGAGGGGGAGAGAGATAACAAGAAAAGGGGAAAAAAAAGGTAAGAACTGAAGCTGAAATTAAATAAGCAATACTAGTCCTCTAGAAGGGATTAGATCTAAAGCTTCAAGAGAAAGCTCTCATATGTTACAGATCTACACTGTTATACAAAACATGGGGAAAAGGTCATTCTTCTAAGGAATAGCTGGTATGATGGTGAGCATATATATTCCTTTATATGAAAATCAACCATGAAAATCACACATCTAGAAGCCAGAGAGATGTCAAGTAAATGCCAGTTATGGGAGTACAACTTCTCTTCCACGTACAGAGGTTTCTCCCAAGAGAGGAAAATGTGGTGCAGTCAATGTGCAGCTGGGGTCTCAAAATGAAAGGTGCTTTTATATCCTAAGGTGGAGGTGTAACCACAGTGGCTCTTAGATGACTTAGACAACTAAGAAACACTCAGAATTAATCAAAGAAAAAAGTCTAGAACTGAAATGAATATAATTCTCCTTTTAAAAAAAAGATGCCACCTATAAATATATTGCATTCAGAGGCACCCTCAGGGCTGAAAAAAATTATGAGGGAAATTCATGGTACTTACTCCAGCTGATCAAAAGGCTTCTGGAGAGCAAAGCTCTATTGGACATGCTCTTGAAATTACATGTTAAGTATGTTGGGAATGCCAAAATATTAATCAACAAAACCATGAGTGATAATTGTACAGAATTTGGCACAAGCAATTGTGTGATAATGCTAACCACGCATGGAAATGACAGGGCAAGTGTCTGGTAGCTGTGTAACTGTTTAGTTTATTTAGCTGGCATCTAGTCTAGCTGAGCAGCTCAGGTTTATTATGCACTAACATACTGAAATGCCTTCAAAACCACATGATGCCATCAAATAATATAAGGAAATAAGGTATCCCTTAAAAAACTTTAAATCATCATTTGCATCTTTATACTTTTTTAATGCTATCTTTGCTTATTTTCCTTCAGTACTGTTCAAAATATGTTGCACTTTCAAAATAATTTTTATTTCCAAATGATGGATTCATACTTACGAAAAAACCTGATAAATCTCTTCAGATCTTCCTTTACGCAATCTCAGCGTCCAAGCACCTGGATTTGCTTTCAGCTGAAAATACCCCTAAGTAAAAAAGACAGGCACTTGTTCTGCATGCATTTCAGACTGAACCATGTACAGATGCAAAAATCAACTACCCAACATTTATACCAGCCCCAAAAAAGTGTGTCGGTGATGCAACCAACTATCACCTTTCCTCTATGTCCATTTTAATATCTTTCAGCGCTCTGTTTATTTCTAGCTGCATTTGAGTTGTGTACAGAAACTCTACCAAGGACAGCAAGTAAGTGAGGAGCAAAGAAATAAATTATTGCACTGACCCTAAATCAAAAAGCTTCTTTGAAACTCAAAATTTTTGTCTGGAACAACTTTCCAAGTCAACACAGTTCCTTCCCATTTTAGGAACACTGCAGACAGCTATCGCTATGTTAAGGTCAGACAGAGCAAGCTTTGAAATGTGAAGAATTGTTAGAAGTTTCATCATGCCAAACATCATCCATTGTTGAGGCCATATTCAGCACTTGTACAAAAATCAAAGATTCACAATTTATTAAGCATTTCATTCCTTATGAAACAGTATTTACAGAGAATAGAGAACCGTAGATAGGTAAGAGGTCTTATTCATCAAAATCCTTCCCTATCAAATTCCCTTAGCCAATAGAAAATAAATCTTTCACTTCAGAAGTCATATGGTCTTCTGCTCTACAGACTGCCAACAGGGAAAATAATTACTCTGTATGATGAGAAGAATTCTCAGGTGTGGGTATGTCCCTAAGCACTTACTTGAAGCATCTAAAATAGGAGCCTTCTTTTGCCTGGATCATTGTGTAACAAAAAGGGTTATTTTAATCACAATGTGAATCATACCTTGCATTTGTCAGGAAATCTCAGCCTGAATATAACCACCTACCACCTACTAGAGGCAATTAGGCTATCAGTTTAGGCACTTCAGGCAAGAGTCTAAAATTAGGCTATATTCAAACCTACACTGGGTCACAGGAGAGGAGCAGGGGGAAAGCTCAGCAAACTGGAGATGAGCTCAGCTCCAGGTTATGCCTGTTAGTTTTAGCATTACTAAGCCTGCAACACAGAGAAATGGATTTAAAGAACAAGGTGCTCATGAAGAATTCTCACAACAAGTGTGCAATTGTAATGACTATTCCTGTACTAAGTACTTACAAGGTTGGCCATCACAATAGTATCAACCATGACAGGATTCTTCTTTGTGCCCAGAGTGAACTGGAGCCCTCGAGGAGGTTGTCCAATTGTAACATCAAAGCAGTGTCCTTCAAGCAATATATATTCCAGTTCATACTCTGCTATAACTGCCCCCTTTATCTATGGAAGGAACACTTCATCAATAAATTATGTCACTTAACTATGTGGGAAAAGCAATATATTACAGTCACAAACATGTTGTGTGGGATTTGCCTCAAGGTAACTTTCACAGTCAGAAAAATCCCAAGAAAGGTCCATCCATAAGGAACTTCACTCAGTTATAAAACAGGCATCCAAGACAAAGACGAAAGTCACTCTCTGGAGGGACCTCCTCTCCACTGACTGTTGAGGAAGCTGAGGCACTACTGCTTTGGTAAGATAAATCCCGACTTTATTTTCACAAAACACTTTCCAAATGCTCAGCTTTGGTCAATCAAACACCCTCAATATTTTGCATAAGCTTATTGACTCAAATAAATCTAATGACTTCAGAGATGAGAGTTTAAGATGTAATTAAATAATAATTGAAAGAATTGTGAACTAAAAGAGGGTGACTTACATTTTAAACTTCATTAATAAACAGTCATAAATTCCAGTTTATATGAAGGTTTACCTAGGTTACAAGAACTAGAATACACAAAGAATCCTTTAATTGCTTTACTTTTATCTGAAATGTAGTATTTCTTTAAACACAAAGCTCAATACAGCAGGTAAATTGCTCTAACTTGTACTTTGCATTCTGATCTTTTTCTATTCCATTGCTTTCCTTTAAATAAGAGAGAAAATGAAAAGAAGATGATGACAATAGAAATGGTAAAATATTGACTAAATAATCAATTACCAAAGAAAATATTTCCAGAGAACAGACACAGGACAAATCTCACAACATTTCCACTTCCCTCTTGAAGTGGAAGGGCCAACAGTGTTTTCAAACTATTACTTACTTCCTGCAGATGAATGTTATCAAGATCACAGGAACTGTTCACTGCTTCAACCAACCAGCTTTCAGGAGTGATCATGTTTAAGGTCAAAAGAGGTGATTCTGGCAATTCTAGGAATTTTGCTACAGGTTCAGAAGGAAGATGCTTGTTGATCCCATAAGTTAATTCTGGCTCCAGAACAAAACGATAGAAGCTGTTGAAAAAGAAGTGTGACAACCCCCCAGTTTTTATTGAAATACAAAGTTCAAACATAAAGCTCTTCTAAAATATTTCCAAATATGGTGAATATTTACCAAGTATGATGGTGTTTGGAGGCAAAGTAACTCCCTATTCTTTTAGAATACCATCAGACAATCACTACAGCATATCAAATGGGCTGGGAGATGAACACAGACCTATTCAGTTTTGGCAATTTTGCTGTGGACATGCGTATTTTCCATCAACACTCTAAAGGCTGTGAAAGTGAATACCCAAGAGGTGCATCTAGATATCTTGACTGTGAGCAGCCTTGAATTCCCAGAATCTGTATCACTGAACTAAGCAGAAGGACTAATCTCTATTGGATGGCTCCTGTCACTAGCAGCAGCAAAGACAGACTGGAAGAAAGGTAATGTTTCTCTGTTCCTCTCCTGCTCTTACCCCATTTATTCCACATGTAAAAGTACTCCCAAGGACAAGGAAATAACCCAGCACTAAAACTTGCAAAGTGCCCAGCTTCGAAAGCAATCATAACAATGTTCACACAAGACACTCAGAAGACTGATGATTAAGACCCTCTTGTGGAATAAGACATGTGAGTAATTCCTCTCAAAAGGAATAAAAACTAAGGACTTCTGTTTTGTGGGCAAGTGATTAATTCTCCAACCCACTGGCTAAAGGACAGACACTACCACCAGCCTCTCTCATAAGTAATTAGAAATATAGGTGTTAGGAGTATAGGTAAAATACCTGACAAGGAGATGGCTTGTGCTTTAACATTTCCCTCAGAGGGAAAGGAATCCGCTCTGGGGAATTAATTTCAGTGTAAATGTCAATTGCTGAATTAGTGAATCCTGTTTTTTACACACAGATAAAAGAAACTTCAATTTATGGCAGATACATTCAGTCTATCATATTCCCAATGAAATGAAATGACATCTCAAATACAGACTGTACATTTACTCAGATGAATTTAATTCTTAGGAGTAATGAATCTGAAAAATTCATTACACAAACAGTGGGCTGTAAAGAAAGGAACAACTTAGGAAGACAATCTCCCTCTGGAAGTGTTCACAGGCACAAAGGAATCTCCACTGATTTCTTCAAGGCCTGGTAACAAGAGGTACATTTGATGGACTAGATCACTTCCCTGTGATACCATGCTTGACACCTTAAAACAAGAACTACTCTAAACAAGTGCAAACTGCTTAGGTAACATTCAATGAAAAATAAGTCAAAAAGAATCCAGAAACACAAAGCAATATTTAATGTTTGAGAGAATACACCATTAAGGCTGTTTTTCCAAACTAAGCATGAAAAGCTATGAACTACTCACCTCTTCAGTGGCACTTCAGACAGCTTAGATTTGCAGTTCAAAAATAACCTGAGTTTCATATTGACAACATCCTTGAGTACCTACAGAAAAAACCCTCTGTAAAAAATGGTTCTTGGTAATCACCAAACATTGAAAATAAGCCAAAGTTATCCTTGTGACATCCTGCCATTTCTCGAGTTTCAGCAGAAATCTCAAACTTCTAAAAGATGTAAATACATCTGTATATTAAAGGATATTGTCAGATACTCTAAATAAAGATATGACCTTTCCTAAAACTGCATGATTTAGCACATGATATTCTTGATAATCAAAATATTAATGTCTTTTCCTATTGATGCAGTTTCTTAAAGAACAGCTATCCCCATTTTCCAGTGCTTGAGTAAATGATATTATTACCCTTGTTACATTGTGATTTTAAAGCACTTGAAGGTCTCTAAGTAGAACGTATGCCTTTTAGTCAAGAACCAATCTTAAACAATTACTTTCACTCTTATTAAAATAGTTGTATACAGAAAATTGTTAAATTTATTAAAGTTCAGAGAACTATTTTAATATTACCTAATAATTTTAAATGTCAACAATATATTAACAGTGTATTAAACCATTCAATTAACTTCAAAACATTTTGGTAAGTTAAGATTTCTATTTTTTTTCTCTCAGTTTCTTCATCTGTTCATTTCTAAAATACTAACACTCTGGATTCTGTTATACAGGAACCATACAATTAGGACAGTATTTTTTTCTTATTTTAGTGAGCAATCTGTTTTACTTAAAGTTAACAAAGTTAGCTGAGTTTTAAAGAACTCATAAAAACCTTTATCAAGTTACCATCATTTCTGTGGGTTCTGATACAAAGTGCTTATCTGAAAGCATAAAGCAGCTGTGCCTACATTTATGGATATTAGAAAAGCTAGTAAGATATAAAAGCTAAGTTACAATACCAAGGTTAATATCTAAAATTACTACAATGGCAAATAAATTGGGAACCAAGCAAGACAATAGTCAACATTAAATCTCTCTTTTATTGTAACTGTAATTTTTCTTCCCTCAGTTCAACCCATGGCTTACACACATTCTTAACTACAATGCTGTAACTTTACCTAGCCCTAGGGACCTGCTCTATTCCTAGTTTCTTACTCTCATTCCTTGTGTCACCTGAATACCATCACTGAAAAACTAGTGAACAAAAAATAAAGACTAGGGAATAGCATATTTGTGCTAACAACTGAAGTAGGCAATGAGAACCCAACAGCACTGGAAGCATGAGAAGGAAAGGTATTACATGATGTAATACTTTAAGTTTACTGTAATACCGCAAGTTTAAGACCACCAAAATCAAAATAGATGTCAAAGTGACTCCAATATCTATCTATCTATCATTCAGAATCCGGAGCATGATAAAACCTGTATTGGACTTTACCTTCAAACAAAACAAAACCCTCATCCCATCAGCAAGAATGATTCTTCAGCAATCTGCATTGATAAGTTTTTGTGTAGAATGAAATTATCTTGCAGAAGGCTGACGTATCATCCCAATTCATCAGCTGACCATGAAATTTAGTACAGTAGACAAAAAACAAAAGCCATTCTTAATTAACAGTTCAAAGGAATTTAAATAGGAAATAACAAATAAGACAATAATTCCTTTTTTCTGTGTTTTTCAACAATACAGCTTCTGAAATACTGAACTTGGTTCTATAATTTAGGGCTTCTGAGGACACCAAAAACCAGGGCATTCAAGTCAACACATGAAAATGATGACAAAATTAGAAGGACTCTTTTATAGGATACTTGAAGAGCTCAGTCTGTTTACTTTAAGTAAGAAAATTTAAAGAACATGGAAATTTAGTTCAGGTAGCATTGTAAAATATGGCTGAATTATTTCAGGAGGCCTGAAAATTATTCAAAGGCCAGTTTTATTGTGCATGTGCACAATAAAAAGTCATCTGCAGAACACTGACTTGAGTTACCACAACTCATCTGAAGAGCATAAACTCAGCAAACCATGATTATTCAACCAGTCACTTGGAATTGTTTGTGAACTTCAGCATAATACAAAGCATCTGCACTGAAAACAAACTTACAACAGAATCTTAAACTCAGAATTACAGATTTTTATTTAGATCCATGCTATAAGCATTGATGGTCTCATCATTTTGCCAGTTCTGTTGAACAGTGAGATTAATTAGCCACTGGAAAAACTCAGTAGGAGCTCTAATCTCTACTCAACTGCTTGATAATATTTAAATTAGGAGTTGATTAAAAAATTATTTCTACTTCAAATACTAATTGTTAAAAAGAAGTCCTGTGACCTGCATTACACAGGAAATCAGACTAGATTATCAAAAGGGGCTCCTTCAAGGATTCCTGTTACTTTAGGGATGAAATAACAATTTCTCTCTGAAGACAGAATGAACAAAGCACAAAAGGCAAAAGATAACTGACAAGAAAAAAATAAAAGCCTTGATTTTTCTCTCCATACTTTTGAATTATTGGATACGTATTGGAACAAGAAAAAAAGGTGGATGATCCTTACAAATGTGTAGAATAATTTTACCTCATGTTTTTGGTGAAACATGAGGAAAAAACCCCACAACTCTTCAATTTTTTCCTCCATTTCAGCATAAAGAATTTCTACTTTTCTCACATCAACTTAGAGATCACCCTTCATAACTTCAGAACTAATTAGCTTTTCCATATATTCTGCTGAGAAGTTATGTGGTCCAACCATGGTAAAGTTATGGCTGGTATTTAAATATTTACAGTAGACAGTGACTCTGCCTCATCTGGAAATACTTGATGCTGAAGTCTGTAACAACACCTTTTGAAAAAAGGAAAACACAGGTTATATGGAAGGTGCTACCTGCCTCACTCTGGAGAGGATTAGAGCAGTTCTTATGATACAATCCAGTACATATTTTAAAAACAGACAGCAGCTTTGACTGACCCCTCATTCATGCTCTGATTCATACCTTGCCTCTATCCTTAAACTGCCAGTCTCACATGAAGCAGTAAAGTTTAGATTACAGCCAACCTAAAGCTATTTATACCTCTCTCAATTTCAAGCCCACTTAATAGGAGTAACTTTTTGTTTGTATCTTTAATAAAAAATACCAAAAGATTTATTTGAAGTGACTATTAAGTGACACAAAGCAATATAACAGAGTAGTCTCACCAGGGTGAAAAAACCCCATCATGATAGGGACATATTCAATGCAGAATGGGGCAAGAATCATGTGTCCTGCCATGGTAGTTACTCCACAAATTTTGCACCATGAATAGTTACCAACTGAATATACTTGACTCCAATCCAATTATGTAACTGAAAAAAAAGAGCTTTTAAATATAAAAATACTCCAGTGATTCAAGTTTACAGTATTTAAGTCACCTATATATACAGTAAGCTAATCAGAAAAGCATTCATTTAAGAACTTGGAGTTTGGGGCTTGCTGTATTTGTATGTCTGTTTTGTTTCTACAGCAGGAGATCGTGGCTTTCCAGGTAATAATAATAATAATTTTTTTTTCAGGTGATTTTTCCTCATTTAAAATATATTATTCAAAAGTTTAATTTACATTAAAATATTTCTGGTTTGTTTACTTTCAACAGCATTTCATTATTCTCTCCTAAGGGTTGGCTTCTTGCATAAAACTAGAGCTCCTATGAATCAAGCAGGATCTGCATTAGCTGAACAGCTTGGGACACCATGGGAGGCATTTGCCCAAGCACGCATGAGGGAGCCTGTTGAGCTCAGAGGAATGGAGGTTTCTGCTCTGAGCTACAAGGTCCTTGATGTGATTTATACTAAATATATGAACTTCTGGCTAAATGGAGAGTTTCCAGTCCATTTCAACATGAAAATATTTTCATTTGGTAATATCAAGCTTTCCTTTTAACTGAGAATGCTGAAATGAAAGATTTGGTTCCAGAGAAAAGCAAGTATTCTGGAGTCTTGAAATAGAAAAATTTTTCATGAATTTAAAAAAATGTTTTACTTTGCTCCACTATATGAAGAGTGAGTGGATGCTTCAGCGTTTGATAAAAAAGGTTATAAAAATGGGGGGGTGGGAAACATCAATTTATGAATTAATGAAACTTGAATAATTACTGCAGAAAAAAAAAGATAAAATAGGATGCAGCAAAAATCAAGTTGAAGGCTTCAGAATTGTAAAAGACCATGAAGTAAAGACAAAATTTACATTTTTATGGGAAACTATAAAGGAATCTGAGACAGAGTGATATTCTGCAGTAGGTGAAAGAAGAAAATAATTTTAGCAGCTGTGTTTTTAGGACAGTTTCTCTTTAGAAGATCAATAGCTACACACAATGGAAGCCTATCTAGATATACTTGCTAGCATTAATCAACTGACAAATATCCCTCCAAGAGCTGAAAGGTTTATAGTCCAATCTTCTTATGATGATATTACAGGTCAGATTTAGACCACCTCATTTAGATGCCTTGGAAAGCTAAGGTGATCTGGTTTAATGGAAAGAAACCCATACCTCCTCAGACTTTGAGATGCAAAAAATTATGTACACAATCTCCTCCTTTCTTTCTATTGACTGTAGAGAGCACTTACAGACTCAGTTTAAGAGGACTGGGGCATCTGAATTTTACTTGCAAATAAAGTATTCATAATTAGGTCATCCTCAACTTCTTTTACGAATTAAAATAACTAAACACATTTTAAAGGAAAAAAAACCACCAAACCAAGTTTTGTTTACCCTTTACTAAACTGTATGTGGAAACCAAAACAAGTTTAGTAACAACTGAACATATGCAAATATGCGAATTAAATGACCACCATCTTACAATCAATAAATGAGTCATCTTCTGGGCTTCTCTTGTCAATGGATCCACAATAGCAATAACATCATAGAATGGGTCATTCTCTTGAGGCTCCACTTTTACTACACTGTTAAAAAAGTATTAAAAACAAGTGGCATGAAACTCTAAACTGAATTTTTTGAAAGGACATACTTTAGACGTGAATTTGTAGTATCAGAGGCACTTAAGATTTTACTGCGCAAGAAGATATTTCCTTCATTTCAAGCAATAACCATGATTGCTCTCTGTGGTACAATTAGGAACGCTATATGTGAACAGGAATAAAAAAATATAGCATGAAATCTACATACCTCATTACTGGTTATTGATTAGACACATTCTCCAAAACAAAATTATTAAAATAAAACATAATAAGACTTAAAAAAGGGCCTTTTGGTCACTTGTCTACAGTTCCCTTCATAGAGATCTGGAATCATTGGATCAGACAAGTAGTGGTAATAACACAATTTAAAAAGAAAAAAAAAGGCAAAAATGGCATCTGAGAAGTGTGAAACTTGATAGGCTGGACTACCTTTTTTGCATTCCAGAAAATAATTCAGTTTGATATATTAATAGACTAAGTCAAGCAGACCCTAGTTAAAGCCCTCTGGATCTACAGGAAGGACACGTCAGTAAACTTCCTTTTAAAAAAGAAAGTCATATGCTGTAAATACAGAAAAGGGACTATCTGAATTTGTTTTCCACAAAATGAATGGTAGCAGCACAGTACTGACTCTTACAAGTGTAACTCTGAAAAAGGTGTCAGCTTCTTAGAAAAGGCTACCTCTTAGAAAAGATTTCATTCCTGCTTTCAACAACAGGGACAGCCCTTCAGCAGAGCACACTAGAGCACCTTTACCAACAAAAACAAGTAGGGATTCACAAACAGCATGACAAAAATTTTTATAAAAATTTGTAATTTGAACACAATTCTTGTATTATCATATGCCCTTTTAAAACATGAACCCATCTGCTCTTTTTTCAGCAAAGGGTAAGGTTGGAAAATCAATAGGTATTTCTAATGAATCTGTTAAGAAAAACATGTGAAGATGCATTATGCTATGGCAGATGAGCAGGCTGTTCATACAGCAGTTTTAAAATTAGAACGCTTACTCAAGTTTCCAAAGACTCTTTTGCTTTCTGTGTGTTTCTTAGTGGTATTTCAGTTGCACCTCAGAAGCATTTAGGATGCATAAGAGTAACTAAACTCACAATTTAAAGAGTTTCCAGTATTGAGATGCCAGCATAGTTTTCTTTCCATTTCTTTCTAATGGTGGAAGAGTAAATTGAAAATAGAAGAGTTAAAGGGTAGCTTGGTAACTGAGTTTGTAATGTAAGGTATTGAGTATCATTTAACAAGCACTAAGTACATTCAAATGTTAATAAAAAAAATACTCTAAATGCATTATCATGACAAAACTGACCTGTGCTTTTCTTTGAGTAATTCAACATCTTGTCTCATCTCTGTTTTAGGCAAAGACGACAGCAGGGCATCTATTTTCATAATCAAATCACTGCCACTGTATTAAGTAAGGCACATACAGTTTGGTTTTCATTAGAAAAGGAGTAAAACATTAACATTTTAATGTCTGTCTCTTTGTATAAGGGATATTTAGAAGGCCCACATCCCAGACCTGGACTCCAAGGTGAATAACACCCTTGGGGCTTGTAGCTTTGAGCTAAACCTTTAGCATAACAATGCCAAAGAACCACTACAGCCTTAGAGCTTTTGAAATGTACACTTCTTCATTTTAACAGATAAAGAATTCACAGAGTTATCATTCAGCCTCAGAGCAATTCTTTTTCTGAATTGTTGGGTCTTCAAATCTGTGTAATTAGATGAAAATGTGGGGCTTGGTCCACAAGGTGAATTAAACCTGAATTAACAACAAGTTTTTATTAGTCACAAGTTTGTCAAAGAGATCTGATTCAGAATCAAGGGAATTGAGTATATGATGGCAAAATCTGCTGACATTTATAGCTCTTTATTCCAATTTTTAATTTTATTTTTCCCATTTATGACAACCTCTAGGAACAGACATAAATGGCCACGTCTTTAAATTTTTTCTATTGGAATTTTAGAAATCTAAGTTCTATTTCATTGTTGCTAAGTCATTATATATTTGTTTAAGTATAGTTTGTCTCTCACTATTTATCTCCTTGAGTTCTACCTCTTGCTGATTTGGTTTTTCTGGTAATGATTCTTTCATTTGTGCCAGAAGTGATACTCAGGAAGTTGATAGATACTGTAAGAAGAATATAATTTTACTCTATTCTTTGTACACAAGCAGTAGCCTTAGACTAGAAGATAGCTAGAACTCATTTCATTTTTACACTTCTTCAGTGAATGATGTGTGAATATTGTCTAGCCTGGTGCCAGGGCACAACATCTGCCCATGCCTCTACAGGTTCCCCTACTAGCAATTCCCAAAGGCAATGAATTCAAATACTAATAGTCAGATTGGGCTTAAGATGCACTGTATTTTATCAAGCTTATTATTATTCTTTACAATTACTCTTATGGAAACAAAATCTAGCAGAAATTGTTTACTGTTAGCTGTACTCTTGGTTGTAAGTACAGTCAAAGTAGGGAAAGTATTTGGAGTAATTCAACAGAGCTGCACATATGTTATGGGGCAAGAGAATTTTACCTTTTACTACTGTTCCCCATCTCCTTGACAATAGCTTTAATCTTCTCTGCTGATGTACTGTACGTTATCTTTTCCAACAAATTAAAGTCTTCTGCATAGAAATCATTTTCATCTAAAGGACCCAGTACCTTAGACAGAGAAAAAAAATGTTAAATGTAGAATGTCTCAACAATGCTCTGTCTTTAAGTACAAATAAACGAATATTTTAAATGAGTGCATAATATTCAATATGAAACCCCAATCCCCATATACATCAATACTATTAATTATAAAACTAACTAAACTTCATAGTAACTATGCATAATTGGGTTTTTATACTTACATGATTACAGTTAATCATCAATCACAAAGAATAACTGCAATGGAAATACCCATGCTATTTCTCATTATACATCCTTCTGTTAAGGAATATACTATTTAGAAGCAACAACTCTAAGTCTAATAAAAAGCTCTCTTAAGTAAAATATTTTAAACTCAAATTACTACTTGTCTACTGCACTCTTTAGTTTAATTCTATGAACACAATCTTCTTCTAAAGACTCGTCAAAAGAAGCAGAATGGAGAGAAAGGAAGAATAGCAAAGGATACAAAATGCATAATAAGAGAACATATAGGATTACTACATTTTTTGGTGTCTGAAGGAAAAGAAAGTGCCTTGGAGTTCCAGATAATAGCTTTGAAGATGTTGTTTGGATTTCCTACTCAGTCTATCAGGTCAAATTGACCCAAGACAGCTGCAATAGCCTACAGGGCTCCCAGGATGTAGATGTCATGATATAAATTTGGTGCTAAATGTCTCTCTCCCAAAATTCAACTGTTTCCTATAAATGAGAGGTTATATAACAAATTCGACTTTTGATTTTTTTTTTTATTAATGATGCATGAGATAGATGAAACCACAGTGTAATTATGACATACTGTGGTAATTTAGTAGAAGTCATAATTAGAAAAAATTAATTTGCTCATAAAAGCAAAAATTCTGTGATGAAATAGCAAGGACAGAAATGAAGGATATCCCATGTCTTTTTAAAAGTAATCCTTTAGAGTGAAAACACACTTTCAGAGATATGAATACACATTATTAAATCTATCCAAATATTTTAATGAAATTTATTTTCCCAAAACTTGAAATATGATCTTATTTGAGGTTTTTTTAGGCATGGAGAAGAGTAATAATAATTTGTAAAATAAATTCACTAATTTACTTATGAGGGGAGCTGACACAAAAGCCAACAATTCCTTAAGGCTTCATCAACAAAAATGCTTTCTGTGTATTTCTTAGTGGTATTTTAGTTGCACCTCAGAAGCATTTAGGATGCATAAGAGTAACTAAACTCACAATTTAAAGAGTTTCCAGTATTGAGATGCCAGCATAGTTTTCTTTCCATTTCTTTCTAATGGTGGAAGAGTAAATTGAAAATAGAAGAGTTAAAGGGTAGCTTGGAAATTGAGTTTGCAATGTAAGGTATTGAGTGTCATTTAACAAGCACTAAGTATTGAATGCAACATTATATTTTTTTATCACACACCATCTATTTACAAACTGTAATTAAGGCTATTGGTTTCAGCATATACATACAAGAAATTGAAACAACAAAGCTGCTATACTTTTATCTGCATATTAAGAATTAAGTCTATAAAACACCTTAATATTTATAAAAATGTGGTGGTTTAGAGCCTGAAATACTAACCTAGTCAATGTAATTTATATATATTTATTTACATGGTAAAATAAAGGTAACTTCAAGATCAATAGTTATTCTTAAACATCACAAATAATAAATCAGATATTAAGCTATTTTGAGAATTTAGTCAGATTACCTCTAAAATAACTGTAGGAATGACATACACAGGTAGCAGCTTCAATGGAATGGGGCTAATGAACAAATCAGTAAAACAAAATACAGCAAACATTCATACCATTATTTAACAACTGGCTGAATAAATGAGAAAGCAATATAATGCATTTTCTTTAGTTTGAAACTGAAGTTTCAGAAGTAAAAAATAATCCTACAAAAAGATTGAGAGACTTAATTTCTTTCTTACCCTGCCATTGCTAATAACAGCCATTTGCCCAGGAAGCAGCTTCAGAACCTCCTGGCAGAACATTTGGTGAGTTTTAATCAAATCCAGTCCTAAAGTGTTGTACTTCTTCTCAAAAATATCGCCATCCATTCCCTAAAGCAAAGGTAAAGCACGAGATGCTGGAATGATTCAGCAAAAATAAATTCTGTAACAGATGAGGAAATCAGAGGTTTTCTTCAAGTTATGTGGTAACCAGAAATCAAAGTAAAACATCCACCTCAGCTGCAGTGTAAGCACATAACTGCTGGTGTGGAACCATGGTCTCACAACCATCTAGAGGGCAGTCTGTACCCTGGGGCAACTGTGAATAACCATGAGAGCAAAGCTGAGCCTGAGGTTAAGCAATTTTTTTCATGATCCAGCACAACAGCTACATGAAAAGTAACACTCTCTGTTAACAACTCAACTGTATGCTCACTTGCAGGAAAAAGACAAAAAAAATCGTAATACTCTAAAAACCTAACAGTCACTCTAATATGGTCATTGGATGCAGCTTGACAATGTTTTGGGGAAGCCAACTTCATCCAGACACATAAGAAATCCATGTTCAAAGTGGGGAAAAACATGACCAAAACTTACATTGGGACTGTGCCTCACCTGTCAAAATTATTCTGATATGTATCTCTCCATTAGTAATACACAGACCAAGCAAACAGATTCATTCAGATACAATTAATATAATGACCTAAGTTAGTAACACAGCATACACAGCTTCATTAGAGACCTTTATATCTTTCAAAAATTTTTAAACAAAGAAATAAGAGTATGAGTTAAAAATATTAATTTTCTACTATGGTTCCAGAGAGTTCTCTCAGTCTTCCAAGTCTTCTGTTTAAAGAGACTAAAGCGTACACCTCTTTCTGAGGGAAAAACAGTAGTTAGCAGCTGTTATTTCTTAACTCAGCTCCACTCTCATGTCGTCTTAATTTTCTCTGAAGTCAAATTCTTGAAAAACATTAATACTGCAATTTTAACTAAACAAGAGAGCTATTAAAAAAAAAAATCAAAAATTAAACTATTTTGGTCTCAATTATTTGGTAACCATATGCTGAATTTTTCAGTACTCTCATATTTTCTTCATTTAAAGAAATTCTCTGTTCTTCAATCACATAAAAGTTGTCAAAATTCCAAATCTGCTTGAGCAGAAACTGCATATAGGTTATAAACTTCATTGGCATTTGGCAAAATACTGTTATTCTCAACATCTCCTTATATTAAAATATATGTAAAATGAAAAAGAAAATAATTAATTTCATTTGCACTCACTGGGATGAGGAATTTAATAATTTTAGTTCCAGCCGCAAGGGATTTTGCTGTCTCCTCTTTACTGAGTTTACTTAGGAAACTTTTTAAGTTGCTGTTGTTTTGGGTTAGAAAAGCAGCCAAAATTCCTCTTGCAATGGCTGTGTTATCTTCCTTTATTTTTGATGAAGGATTGTTCAAAATCCCAACTCGTGTATGACTGCTTGTTTTCTGCAAAGAAAAGCACAGAACAATAAGTAATTTTACAGTTCCATCTGCTGCTACCTAATGTATTCATATCAATCATAACTATGTAAAATGTCCTTAAGTATTCATTTTTTTGCAGCTATTTGTCTTTAGAAAAGATACATCAATGACTAATTCAGAACAACTGTGAGCAAAAATGTGATTAGTAAGGATTTACCTATTTTGTGATAAATACTTGAAATAGAAGTGTTAAGTTTTTTTAATAGAACAATTGCCTTTGAGCATTTTGCAGAAGCATGTTTTTAATAAAGGACATACAGAAGTGTTCATTTACAGACTTCAGAACTAGTTTTATAGATGTCTTTCTACTTTTCAAAAATTATTGAACTAAGCACAAAACAAATACAAGAGAATTTATCCACTTATCACTCTTATCTTTATCAGCAGAAAAATCTTTCACTTGCTAAAATCAGTGATGCCACTCAAATTTTACCAGAGAATGGGATGATTCTAAGGTAGGATCAAATAACATCACTAACTGAATAAAAGGTAAATGGACTCCACTGCAGGAGGGAATAAAGAAATAAGGAATGCAATCAGTGGTATTCAGCACTGGAGAGGCTTCCACTAAGTACTTCCAAGATGGTACTTCTTTCCTCACAGAAAACTATGAGGAAGCACTGAAGAATCTGGGCTCACTCTGGTAGAGAGGAGGCTTTGGAGAACCCAAATAGCAACCAACAGCTACTGATGGGGGAGTGAAAAACCTGACAGGGCTAAACCCTTCCTGGCAGCAGCAAAGAGTGCAACAAGGGGTAATGCTCACAAATTTTGCCCTGGCAGAAAAGAACTACAATATGAAGGCTGTGCAACACCAGAGCAAAATGAAAATGGAAGGGACAGAGTCACTTCCTTGGAGATTTTTAGAAAGCCTTCAAACACACCTATAGCTGACCTGATGTGATGAAGGCAAGAAGTCCACTTTGACTGGGAGGCTGAACTGGATCACCTCAAGAGGTCTCTTTCAGCTAAGATAGCTCTAGCTTTTTTCCAGATTAAGTAAAAATCTATCAGTAGTTTTCAAAATAGCATGTATTAGCTGGAATAGCTAAAAGTGAATTTCTTTCAGCCATTTTTCCACCCAGACTTTTGCACACTTTTCTTCAAATGTTGATGGCAAGTCATGAGCAAGTGGTGACTGCCAATTCTGCTACTATCAGAAATTATACTATACTCTGACTTGAGAAATAAAAGGGACTAAAGAGGAGAAGAGAACCTCAATACAAATCAATGGACTTTTAAAAATACTGTTTCAGTTTTTTTCTCACAGAACCCAAAAATCACTGGATAAACATGAGATTTATCTAATGTTTTGGGGTTTTTTCCTAGATTCTTCTCACCAACGCAAGAGGACTTGGCCAGGACTTGGTTCTCACCCCCTAGTTGGGAGCTATGGCACATTTCCCCTTCTGAAGAAGGTAAAAAATGAAGCTACAGAGAGAATACATCTTTCAAGCCTGAGACACAAATCAAACAGTCCAAGAAATTAAATGTTTCTCTGCAACAAGGACTTGTACCACATATTATTCTTTACCTTTTTAAAAACCTCTTTCTAAGACATAGTTGTTATCACACACTTTCTGCAACATACCAATTTTCTAATTCCCTTAGGGTAGTTCCTATTTCATTCCTGATTAGAGAATCTAGATGTTTTCCCAATTCCAGTTTAAGCACTCTTTTAACCTGCCACAAACAAAGGGTCTTTTTGTCATTTATATTGACATGATGTTTATACTTTCTAAAGTATATTTATATTTTAGACATTCATACTTTAAATCCTATTATTAACACAGAAGAACTTTTAAAAAAGCAAACTCATAAATGTGGATGATTTTCCTAGCATATTAAAACACACACAAAAATCAATGTGTCTTAGAAGCCCACAAACAGTACAGGGAGAAATGGTTGCTTCACAGCCACAGCTGTGCCACATAATACAGGAGAAAAGTGCTTAATGGTTCACATCAACAGGCAGCATCCTAAATTCCTTCCAGGTAACATTCTGGGCTACCTGATGGGAGAAAGTCTAACTGAGAAGAAATTCACCCTTTTAATACACACTGTCACAGTTTGTCTCCTGCCTCACAGGTCCATGAACAAAATGATCATTTCCATGCAGAAACTGAGTAAAACAAAAGCACAGTCTCTTAAGTCTGCACCTGACCAAAAAAAAAAAAACCCAAGTTGTTACACTTTTTTATATGAGAGTATGATTTTTGAATGTGCTGAGACAGTTGTTAAGAACATATTCATAGTAACTATTTTAATAAAACTTGCTAGAAACTCACCAGGCTTTTCAAGACATTAGACAACAGTCGTCTACCAGATGGCTTATCAAAATCAGCAGCAATCCAGATAGTAACAGCATATAATGCATCTTCATCTGAAAATTAAAGATAATCCTGTTTCACATTCTGTAGAATCTTCTCGTAACTAACAAAAAACAAATTAATTCTGTTCGTCATTTCAAAATTTATGTGTAAATATGACTGCTGACTTCCACTGTAAGAATAATCCTTGCCACATCAGAATCCTTTGCCCACTGAATTAAGATTCTTAGAAGGTAATTTATCATTTTAATAGGAGGGAGTCACTAAAAGAGCTGATCCATTGCTGCAGCACTTAAACAAGAAGGCCCTAAATAATTAGTTTCAATTAACAAAAGCTGCTTTACCAGAGGTTACTTGTGAACATTTGATGAAGGCTGAGCATATAGCCAGAAATGAAAAGAATTAAGTAGCTACAGGAATACATAAACTAGGCCAGTCACCTTCCCTGGCAGCAACGGGAGAGTCCTTCAACTAAAGACAGGAAAAAACCTACCATTTCCGGACACAAATGGGAATATACTAAATACAGTCCAAAGAAAGTAATCTACTGTGTAAGTATACACACAGAAAATTCCTGTTTTTCTTGCTCTAGGGTCTCCTGCTCTTTATTGGTGATAGAAGAGCAATGGTAGGTGAAAAATTCCACAAAATTATCTGTAGAAGAATATCAGTCTACTCAGGTCTATCATACATCCCCCAAAAATAATGCATATAGCCTGAAATTTTCCAGTTTCTGGTGAGATGCTAGGAAAAAGTTATCATTAACTGTTGCTGTGGTCTAGAGAAACACACTGGGGAGAGAGATTTGAAATGTAGATTCCAGCTTAAAGGTTATAGGTTTTACACAAGAGATCTCAATCTCAGAAATAAGCCTAGAGATTGAAAGCCACTCATTTGACAGCTTGCTGCGATGTCCCTGTAGTTGTAGACACAGAATCAAATAACTGTATTTTAAAGAAATAGGCATTTCTTTCTGATAATAAATTAAGTAAAACCCTGTAAATACCACATAAAAATCACTGAATGAACATCACTTTGTTAACAGGGTTATTGTGTCCCTTGATGGACTGATGTAAATGAGCACCTGTTAACTGTCTACTTCTAGAATTTAATAAGGCAAAACTATTGTAAAAGTCCATGCAGAATTATGCCCCAACTGTTGTAATTTCTTCTCTCTCAAGGAAAGGTACTTGCATACACAATAAGAATATTTTATGTCAAAAAGTATTTGAAATATACAAAAACATTTGAGGTTTAATGAAGACAAAATGTACAAATGAGTTATAATCCATCAGATTATATATAATAGAATATAAACTCCATTTCTTTTCTATAGAAAGCCAAAGGCTCATATAGCAAAATTAAACCATCCAACTAGAGGAAAAATAAGGAGATACTTAATGTTAATAAATTAGAAACAGAATAAATTATTCCTTAAATTTAGAAATACCTAATTTTGGTATAGACATACAAACTCTATTCATTCTGCACTTGATAATGCTGCCAGTAAGAGTCACTTGAAAAATGAACACACTCCAATATCCTTAAGTAAAACCATACTAGTATGGAAGCTGAGTCTATCTTCACAGCTGCAAAGGTCTTGTAAAGCCTTTCAACTCCATGTCTGTAAAACAACAGCAACTAGCCACAACATCCATTCCATTTCAAAGTTACAAAAACTAAAATAGCTACCCTGTTAATTATAATTCGTGTTTATAATATTCAGATATGCTCTGCTTCCAAAAGAAGATACTGTGATATTGAGAAATGTTTAATTTACATGGAATCCTTGGGATATTGACTTACTTGGGATATCTTACTGGTAAATTTCAACAATTTCTAATAGCCATAAAAAGACAGATAACTTAAAAAGAAAATTTATTACCTTTTTTTGTGAAATACTTCATGTTGTCTGAGATAACAGCACTTTTATCTTGTGAGTCCAAAAAGGAGAAAGTAGAGAAGTCTTCCACATGAAATGGAACTGCATAATGTAAAACACAAAGTATTAGATTTATAAAAATGAAAACAAAACTGAAAAACAACCCACAAATCATAACAATATCCAAGAACAGGAGTTACCAGAGGTGGATCTGAAATGTATGTATCTTCTTTCTGCTCCAAGAATATTGGGGTTTATACGGGAAACTACATTGTTCTGATCCATAAGAAAATCCACCGCATTTACATGATCATCTAACAAACCCTAGAGTAAGAGAAAAATGTAAAACCTGTGCTCTTAAGACAGATTTTTCAAGACAAACAAAGACAAGTATTTGTACAATCTTTCAAATGAGCTTGAAGTTTCTATATACACCAAGTGATGGGCAATGTCAGGTCATAACCACATAAATGTCACATAGATAGTATTTCAAAATAGACATTTTTCAACGAACAACTGCAGGATATTCTCAGTTTCTGGTTCAAAAATTCCATATAATGACTATATGCTTATCTGATCCTTCAGCCTTGAATAATTTAAATATACTGTTTCAAAGCCATGACCAGAAATTAATGTAACAATGTAATTGCAGGTGGGATATTTTTAATTTCAAGCCATCTCATTATAAAAAACTTTATAGATAAACATGACAGAAACAATTCACTGTCAAATATTTCATTTTGCACTCATTCAGAAATGTTAGCCATACCATGAACACCGCCCGCTGGAAGAAGCCAGTGGCATCAAAAATCCTCTGAAGAATAAGTGTCTCCAACTCTGCTGCATCCATCTCCTCTCTGGTAAAGGGCACGCCATTAAACAGTGCTTGAGGCAGCAGGCCCAGGCCACTCTTCTTATAAAAGGTTGCGCCTGCCTGATCAAATCAGAAATATCACAGGATTAAACAGACTGCGGCTGACTGTAGGAAAAAATGAAACTAATATCAGGAGAGGATGAACTCTAATCTCCAAGCACTCTTCGCTGTCACACCTTGTCATGAGTAGCAGAGACAAAACAGAAAGTGCTTGGGAACCAACCAGGACAGATGGGACTCATCTGTCAAACAAAATGACAAAAGAAATTATAGATCCATATACGTTGTTGTAAACTTTTGCCTTACCTTGCTGAGAAATAGTCTCTTATTCTGCTTAACATTACTAACAAATAAAAATGAAGCAAATAACATTGGAGAAGAACCCTGAGACAGTCAAAGCTGCTTTTACCAAAAAAAGCACCCTAAAAAAAAACTAGAAAGGGTTTTATGTTTGGAAGTCAAGTTTTACTTGATAAAAAAGCAGAAGAGGCTAATTTTTCCCCAAAATGAAAAAAAATCCATGAGACAAACAGAAATAAAGATGTACTGTAACTCCCCTTTCTTATTCTGCATCCTTTAATGTTTTCTTTCAGTGTCACTTTCTGAACGGCTACAAACTCTACGGCAGTATCTATGCTTCCATCTTTCTGTCATCCTGCTGCCTCCTCCCTGGTCTTCATCACAGTCCCACTGCCCCTGCTTGTATGGGGCATTTCCTCCTGGTGGCTGACTAGTTTTCTTCCTTTCATATTCTCTATGGGAGACTTTATTCTCCTAACTGTATCCAGCTGTTTCCAGGGCACATTCAAACTGCCCTTCTATATGAAGCTTCCAGGCTTCATTCCAGCGAGGAACAAACAGTATAAGGCACACAGCAGTTTTTTTTTCTGGCTGCCTCAAAGCATTTTTTTAAGGAAACATAATACACATTTTGTAACAAATCCTAAAAGGAAATAAATAAAATGGAGTCAGAAACACAAAACTGTATAGATAGCATGGCTGAAGACACATATAGGAAGAAGGTATTTTATGTTTTAGCACAAAACCAGTTACTCAATCAATTAGAGATAAAAATGTAATCTCTACAGCCTTTAAATTAAAATCCATAGTTGTCTTTCCCAAAGGAAATTATAAGCAGAAAGCAGAATTAAAGAAAACAACAATTCACCTAGGAAACAGGCTTCAGCTCCTTATCCAGAGACATAGGTAAACAAATTCTACAGCATGAGGGAGACCCCTTGACATGCCTACTAGAAAAATACTTGTGGCTCCTGAAAGGAGCAGGCAAGAGTAAATTTTCACAGTGAAAGCAGTAATGCAGAAACCTTTACAACCTTTCCATTAATGACTGAATGGTGGCTGAAGAAAAATTCAACTCAAAAATACTGTATTTACTTGCTTTAACACTTAGCAATTCTTCAGCTTAGTGAATACATGGAGTTGTACACTGCAGTATTTCTTACTCAACATAGGTCTCAACATACCTGCCTCCCTTCATCGTATTCAGAATGAACATCCAGGATACTCTGAACATCAGCATGGGGGTACTCACTTCTAAGAACAGCCTTCACGTCATCTACTGTCAGAACATTTCCACCTTTCACTTCATGGTATATCTGAAAAATTATAACAGAAAAAAATTTAAAAATGTGGCAAGTTGTCAAACATAACTTGATAAAATTAATAGAAGCAAATAAACAATAAGTAAGTATAATCTTTTCATAGTGCTCTAGCAAATTTTATATTGGTATAACTTTATATTGCTTTTATTGTTATATTGCAGCTTTTATACTGCTTTAGTAGTTATCACCATTGCACATATGCACATTTTTTTATCAGAGCACTGTTCTGATTGATTATTTTATCATTAGTCTAAATCTGAAGCAGCAAAGGAAATACACCTGTGTGAGCTGAATGTGAAAGGTTATTCCTCTCCACTAATTAGAGAGGCAATCTAAATTCTCCCTATAAACTACCTAACATGGGTAGTTACCTGAATTCAAATTAATCCAAGCCTAAACTAGTCAGTAACACTTTTGTCTGCAGTGATAATTTTTCCTTACCAATGTTATCTTATTTCATAGTATAATATTTTATTACTTTCATAATATATAAAATAAAAATTTGAAGATAAAATTATTCAATTCATATCTCTTCAAATAAGAAACAGTATTTTCCTCTAGCTCTAAATATCTCAAACCTTTATTTTATTGCTTCTATTTCTGTTATCTTTCTATTATATTTATCATCCCCTCCTTTTTATATTATGGAACAAAGTAAAGAGAGAAACACAGTATTTAAAAAAGCATACTGTAAATTATATTTTTTGATCTAGTCATGGATAACTGTCACCCATGCATGTCATCTCCCTAACATTTGTGGACTTCTCTTCCAAGGTATTCCTAGTTATTACAATTCCTTTCATCTTAACCTCTCTAAGTTTGTCCATGACACCATGACATTTTCTAGGCACTAAACATAAAACCAGAAAGCAGATGGAAGAAAATTGTTATGCATAAATCATACCATACTCTCTGATATAACTTTTACCCACAGAGCCTTTACATAGATGGCTTACTTTATTTCTCCTCCATTCATCTCTCATCTCTGAAATTCCTCTCATGAGAGCCTGCAGTCTCTCACAAAGACATCCTGTCTCATTAAGCTGCAAGCCTGGAATATTTCTGTTTTCTACACCCATGGACAGCTCAAGCATGACCAAAAAAAGAAAGTTGTCTTACTGTTTCACTTCCTACACTGGACAAAAAGAAAGGGTTTTTCAAAGCTTATAGCACTGCCAAAGTGACATTAAAATCCCTGTACTCCAAAAGACACAGAACACAAAGACAGGCCCATTACATCAGCACAAATAATACTGAATATTTTTTCATAAGAAAATACTAAAAGCAGCAAGGCATGCATCTAGGGTTTTTTTATATTTTTGAAGACACCCTTTGATAGGCAAAATTACAAGAGCAAATTGGTTTCTGGAAGTGGGAAGTATTTCTGCAAATAATTCTATAATATATTAATGTTGTACATGCTTTTAATACTTCACTTCTGCCTAAAGTAAATGCATACATCTCATATTATTACAAGATAGCAAGATCCTAACTACATAAAAAATTAATAAATTATAAAACAGGAGTAAATAACTGATTTCTTGTGAAAGAACTAACGTTAATTATCGACAGAAAGGCCTGAGAGATGTCAGATTCCTCGGCAACATAATTGAAAGTTCTCCAAAGAGCTACTCCAGCATCTTCATTTCCATCAATTTCTTCTTTTGTATTTAAAATGAAAACAAGTCCAATTCTATAAACAAACAAAAAGAGATCATACATTTTAACATAATATCCGCTTCACACACATTCTACTACCAACACAGGAGAACAAAATGTTTGCATTCAAGTGATCTGCTCTGCAGGTAGAGATGAAAACCCTATACCTTGGGTGGTGTTTCCATGACTGTGTGGTGACACAGGATACCAGCCATGCATCCTTCATCAGCTCTACAGTATGCTTAGGTTACCAACTTTGTACTGACTTTACATATGCCTTTAAAGCTGACAATAATTAAGATTTCTGTGAGTCAATAGGGTTTATTCCCAGTAATTTCTCTCCTTACGTCTATGATGGTTTTGATTCTTTACGTTACTGCCATCATCTCTTAATGGCTGGAGTCCTTGTTTTAGTCTGGGCATTGTCTGTCTTTTGTTTTTCTTGAGAGGGCTATCTTGAGTAGATGCATGAAGACATGCTGGGGTACTGATGTCCCATCATCAACGTGTGCCATTCCTACTAGCCCTTCTCTTGCCTTTTGAAACTTCTGGGGCTTCCACCACCCTGACATTGCCATTCTTTTTCCATTCACAACAGTTTTAAACACATCTACTACTAATCCCCAAATTTCCATTAATTGAAAGAAACCCCAAAGAAATATGAGGCTTGAGAGGTAAAAAGGCCTATTGGAGGTAGTGCTTTGATACCATTTCATGTAAAAAACCTGGACTGAAACTAGGTCATACTACCTTTATGGTCTCTTCCAATCCAAACCTTTCTGTGAAAACACACAGAACACTGCGATCTGTATTCCATTACATTTTTGTAATTGAATGATTAAAAAATAGGAAAAAAAGATCAGAAGGAAAATGAAACAGCTGTGATTTATTAAGGACACAAAATGCCATTTCACAGGAAGATTTTAAATATTTAACATGCAATTCATCTTGCTGAACTTTGGGTATCCTTCTTTTATAAACTGTGGAAATAAACAAGCATTTCTGAGAGCAATTAATTTTTTCTTAAAACTAGGTATCTCAGATCACCCAGACTGTTCCTCAAAAGTGTTTGTGTCTCAAATGATGACTAGCTCAGACTAAGGCAACTCATTTTTAGAAATTCAAAACTAAATGAGGATAATCTCACTTTGGCCTTTTAAGTGTGTATATCAAAACAACATTACAAAAAGCAACCACATTGAAAGAACTGAGTTCTAAAAAATCCTTGAAAGCATGTTTTACTTACAGAATATTTTGATTAGAATGGAACTTCACAAGGGCACCCAGTGGGACTATTTGAGAAGATAAATTTTTATCAGACTTTTGCAGTTCATTTTACACACATTCAGGCATGCTATCCCTTGCAATCCGTTTGCTTAAGAATACTTAATACCTGAGTAAGCTTGACACAAATGGGTGACCAATGTGCCTTATTAGAACGTTGTTGCATTGGACTTAATTTGAATTCACATCCCTGTCTAGTAGTATAGAAGATGAAGAAGGAAAAAGGAAAGGAAAAATGAAAGGAAAAAGGAAAGGAAAAAGGAAAGGAAAAAGGAAAGGAAAAAGGAAAGGAAAAACCTTATTTAAAGATTTTCCCCAAGACTTTTAGTTTTCCTTACCTAAGTGGTACATCATGATGATAGAATAATTCTGCCAGCTTCATATAATCAGCAGTATCTTCTTGGACAGGGTCAACAAAAAGTACCTAAGAACAGTAAGCATATTTGGCATCCAGTACTTTTTCTTTATGTCTGCTTTTATTTTTTCTTCAGACATAAAATCTAAGACAAGAATATTAATTTCCAAAGGAGCTGTATGGCCCAGCTGTTTTCAGTTTTTAGAGAATTCATTATAAGAAAACATTAAGAGTATAAATGAAAATAACATCTGAATTTATGGATTTGGAACAAATGGTGAAAATAGGATTTAACCATTTACTGAACTTCAAACCAAGTGATCCTGCTTTTCTCCTTTGAAAGGCTCTGTGCCATTACTTTGTTTTTATTAATAAACTCCATCTACTTCTTCTAACAAACTATCCTCTGTTGTGAAAACAAACAAACAAAAAAAAAAACAACAACAAAAAACAAAACAAAACCAGAATATTTTGGGTAAAAACTTTAAGTAAGCTTTGGGAAAGGATTCTTCCTTCCTGTCTCACATATCCTTACATATCCTTGTAGTCACTCTTTCACTTAGTGTAGCTTGAAGTATAAAATCAGATCTTTCAGGCATGCATAGAATCTAAAACTGGAATGTGCTTGCATAGGCAAATTATCCTTATGTAGATTTAATTGTGACATCTGTGCCTCATTTATTCAACTTTGCACTGCAAACTCCCCTTACAATTTATCATATTTGCTAGAGTAGCTGAAATAAAACAGAAAAACTTTTAAAATTTTGAACATCCCCCTTCAGATTATAGTTAAATGGTGTCTTGTAGATTTCTATAATATAGCTTTTGTATTTAACTGTGAATACATAACCAATCTACTCCATATTACACATCTTATGCTTCATTTTAAACATACTGCTTTTTATTACCTACTGCTTGTGCTTTCATTGTCATTTCAAGCAACTACATCAAACACAAAGGGATCAAGTGCACCCTTAGCAGCTTTGCAGAGAACACCAAGCTGAGTGGGGCAGCAGACACACCTGAAAAATGGGAAGCCATTCAGTGGGACCTGGATAGGGTCAAGAAGTGGTCCATGGGAATCCACCCAAGTTTCAACAAGGCCAAGTGCAAAGTGCTGCATCCAGGCTGGGGAAACTCCCAATTTTATCAATACAGGCTGAGGGATGAAGAGATCAAGAGCAGCCCTACCAAGAAGGACCTGAGGGGTGCTGGTGGATGTGAGGCTGAACATGAGCTGGCAAATTCTACGGTTCATAAGACCACCTTTTGTAATTTAAATCAGCAATAGCTGCTTTCTTACCTTACTAACTGATGCAGACTCCTACCTACAGAAGAAAAATTAACCTACAAGACATTCATAATTAGTATGCTTAATAAATTCAATAGTTTTGTACCTTAATTCACCATCACTAAACCATGGACAGCTATCATTACACCTTCCCTCATTCTTTGATAGAAGTGAATTTTCTATGCATAGTATGGAAAGGAACGTAACAACTCTTGACTGTGCCCAAATCCATCTGCTAATCAAACTAATAACCACATCTGACTGACTAGATAAAGCACTATTCACTACTGTTAGCAGATCCATATAGAAAACTTATCTTAACAATAAATTCAGCATGTGTATTTTTTAATAAACTATCTGACCACATATTAATATATACCTTACGCAAAAAAATGAAGTTCTCCACACTTACCAAATTATATAAATTGCGTCTAATCTCCTGTAAAAATCCAGGAAATGTGGGTTTTAGCAGTTCCTGATAGCTTGCAGGCCATGTGCTATAGCTGTGATCTTGCTCTATATTATTAACCCACTAAAACAAAAAAGGCAGCCATTTAGAAAACTACGTATCAAACACTGAGAAAAATATGTGGGCATAATGATAATATAAAGTGCCTCCCTTTTTTTGTTAAATAATAACAGAAAATGGCTTCTAAATTTTATCTGCAGTACATAATAAAACTAATACTAGATGGAAAAGGAAAACAGATCATTTCTACTGTGTATAAGGATGTGAATAAAACCATTTTTTTTCAAGTGTGGAAATTACTTTCACAATGTAAACATCATAACAGTGTATCACGCAGATGTGTGTAACACAGCATAACCATCTTGCAATCCAAATACAGTATTTATCTGCAACCTGCAGCAACAGCACTTCAGATAGATCAAAACAGCCAATTCACATGTGACTGATTTGTTCTTGTAGTCCTTTCTGTGCAAGCTATGGCAAACAGAAGAGTGAAATGTGGCTCTTTCAGGTGCAAAAAAATAATGTTTTAGTGCCTTTTCCCCAGGCATATAACCTTTGTAATGAAACCTGTGTAAATTTTGAAGGCGGCTAAAAATCAGTCACTGGACAGTTAGAAATAATATATTTAAGTGGCCCACAATTCACTTATACTTGTAAAGTACACTTAGAAGTCTTGCATAATATGAGATACTATGTATTATGTAGCTACATTAATTGCTATAAAAGACAAATTCTACAGTCTGGAGTGTGCAACTACCCTAGATATATTTTTCTTTTCTTTTTAACACCCTAGTTCTTAAAATTTTAATAAGGTATGAAATAGAGAAAGTTACTCATAAAAAATAATGAAGGGATAGTACCCTCAAAAATATTTTAAACTGCTAATTGATATATGGCCTTATGCCTAGTATTTCAATTGCAGTACAAAAAATTTTAAACTGTCTCATACAGAGAATTATCAAAGATGCAAACTCTAAATAAATAACTGTTTAATTACTTACTATTATCGAAGAGTGACGAATATCTAGTGCATAATTATTATCTGTAGGATGTATTTGCAACCTCATAAATTTACTCAGGATGTCCCCTTTGATGCCAAGTTCATGAAGGCCATGCATCACTTTTCCTTCCAATTTAAGAGTCTCTAAGATACTTTTTCAAGAAGATAAAATACATAATGTCTACATAGAACTCTTTTCATGACATAAAAAAATTTTAAAACTAAAACCAATCTTCATGTCAATAGTCTTAGAAATATTTTCCTCCTTATATTCTCCCACAGCCTAAAATTTAAAACAGTATCAGTTAACAACACTGTATGTCTCCAACTATTTCAAAACATAATTACAACAGATTATACAATTCTTTTATTCATTCAGATCTATTTTATATGAAGCAATTTTATCCATCTTAAGTAGTGGCAGGACAACAGAGCAACACTTGCTGCACTGCCTGAGGAAGAAATCCAAGCCGGGGTACCCTAAGAAGCAGCTTTGCATGTGAGTAGAAAAGTAAGCAGCAAGTGATGGAGACACAGATGAACTCTAAGCCTGTGTCACAGCAGAATTCAGAAAACAGCACGGAGGAAACACACAGCCACACCCTAAAACCTCCCAGAAGAAGAGCCAATGGGACTCCGGAACATGTGCTGCAACCTGAAAGTTCAAATTTGAGAATAAAAAAAACCCTGAAGTACTACAGCAGAACACAGCAGGCAAGATTTTGTGATCGCCTTCATGTCTATATTTTCCTGATTTTTAAGTAACAGAATATGAAAGCATTAACTTGCTTTTTTATAAAGTGCTTTTCACACCTTTTAACAAGCACACATTAGATTCTTTGCATTATCAAATTAATTTTACATGGTGAATTGTAAAATTAGAAGCAAATTAGAAAACATATTCCAAGAGAAAAGGCTATTCTCAACTACTTATACAATGTCCATATTCAATGCAAAACCACTGTAAATCAGTACTCCTCCTAATGGAACACTTCCTTGTCCCTAAAATGCAACAGATGAGATTAGGACCATGAATACAAGTCTCCAGTATAATTAGTAATTCTGTGACCTTCAAACAAAATGTACTATCTTACCTAAAGGGATCATGAAAATCCAGGTCAATATGAAGGCCATTTACAAATAAACGTGCTTCTCCAGGCTGAATTCCAGGTGTTTCATGAAAATGCTAAAAAGTAAGAAGTGCTGCTTACTTATTTAGGTATTTGTCTACACTAACACATATAAACACCCTTAAGTAATTCTGCAAAATATACACATCAAATCTCTTCCACACAATCTCTTCTTTTATCTTAGTGTGGGAAAAAATATTGACCACATATAAGTGCTATTTAATACTCTCCAGATGTACACTTCCAAGTGAAAACAACCCACCTGTACAAGGCAGAGAAAAAGACACTCTCAGCATTAGCCAACCAAAATGAAAATATACACACAACCACATACAGAAATACAGCCTGTAAGTTTTTGAAAAATTATTCATATATATCCATTCAGCAAAGGGAGACCTTATGTATGTCCCTCAGACCTCTACTTGAAACCAGATTTCTCAATAAATTAGCATCTCTCAATTCTGAAAAATGTGTAGTTGAATTGTTTCAGGGAATTAAGAGAAACAGACTAGAAACTTAAAAACTCACCTAACAAAGGGGCCGTGGGAAAAAACCAGATGAGAAAGGGATAGCACAGCAAATTTTTGCTCAGCAAAGAAGAAAAAAGATCCACAATAAACAAATACAAGAGAAAGGAAGTATTTAGGGAGTAAAGCATGTCTTATCATTTTCCTTCAGAGAGCTCTGAGGCACACCACTATATTGTAGCAAGATAAGTGAGAGGAGCAACAACAGTAGTGTATCCTAACTCATGCCCGGAGGAGCAATCAGATTTCCAGATCTGCCTTAATTCCCAACAGACAAATGGAAAGCACAAAAAATACACAAAAAAAACTAACTGAGAAAGATGGGGGTTTTTCCCAATTTAGCTCCCACTTGCTAAACAAAGTAAGTGTGAACAAAAAAACATACTTTAAGAAAAGCATGCCTACAGCAAGCAACTCAGGCTGAGTACATCCCCCCTATTATAAACCTGTCACCAGACAAATGAGAGCAAAAATGAGAAAACATTGAAAATAGTACTATTTCTTTAAAGCAGCGTGGTTACGTTCACACAGTTAAATGTAAGTAGTTAATATAAATAGGAAAAGAACTGAGCTGAATTGTAAAATGGTTAAGGTTGGAATGGATCACAGTGGGTCATCTGGGCCAATCTCCCTCCCTAGACAAGGTCTTCCTAAAGCACATTGCACAGGATTGTGTTCAGAATTGCATTCTTGAAAATCCCCAGTGAGGGAGATTCCACAACCTCTCTGGTAAGTCTGTTCCAGTGCTCTGTCACTTGCACAGTAAAGAAGTTCTGACTCATGCTCAGGTGGAACTTCCCCATCCATCAGTTTCTGCCCCATTACCTCTTGTCCTATTGCTCAGCACCACAGTAAAGAGCCTGGCTCCACCTTGACACCCTCTTCAGATACTTAGAGACATTGATAAATCAGATGTGAGATTCTTAATACAATTTTGATGCTAGATATTTGACTGTTTAGAAGAGCATCCTCTTTGTCATAAAAATGTTGATGGAAGGAATATTTAGGCATCCAACACTAGAAATGAAAGCTGATAATATTAATGTAGTATTTTCTTGTTAAACTGTCAGCAGATTATTGCACTGCAAGTTTTGAGTTCTGTTTAATGAGATTTTATTTTTTTCTTTTATCTATAGCTGTTGCTTGTCTATTTCTTGGTTAGGTATCAACTCATTACACCTAAATCATCGCATGTCTTTCAACTTTTAATAACTTTATTTCCTCCCGTTGCATTTCCTATTCAACTTTCATTATCTTGAGAGGGAATCATCCAGTTACACACAGCATGGGATCATATCTCTCCTGCTGCTAGATGGATGTACTGCAGTTCAAGAATGCACATAACAATTTATTGTGCTCAAGCAGAAGTGTTCAAGAAGTTTCCTTACTATTATTCAACAGATTTTAGCTTTCAGCTGTCTAAAGGCCTTTAGACTACAGGAAGGATGTGACCTTGCATGAAATTAAAACTTAGTGTGATAGGTGCATAAAATCCTCTTAATGTAGTTAATACATTAATGGAACCATAAGAGTGATTCAGCCAACCAAGTCCCCCAGATATCCATAGTAATTTGTTTCAGATAAGGCATCTTGGACTGGAATATACAGGTGAGGCCGAAGGGGATGGATGTCCCAATGGACACATCTGCCAGACCTGTGTGCCAACCTCAGATGGCTTGTAGCATCTCAAATGACATCAGAAATTCCAGTTTAGGCAACTCAATTTTGCCCCATAAAAGAAACCAACAAGACATCGAGTGAGCCAAATTGTTTACATCCATTAACCAAATCTTCATTGTCATAACCGCTTACATATAAATAGATTTGCCTAAGTGCATACTACTTCGTTTCAATCCAAATTTTAAGTTACTACTCCCAATCCTTATACTTAACAATAGGCAGTTTAATTCCTGACAGACCTTCACTTTTTTTTTTCATTTTGTAGTGGAGAAGTAGTCTTTGATTAAGCAGTTAGTTTTGATTTTTGTGTTAACAGAGCTGCAATTAAGGAAAGTCATTGTAAAGACTTCATCAAGAAACAGGACAAGTCCTGATAGCAACACTCATACTCTGAAGGAACTATGATCATCTGGAATGTGTTTTGCTTTATCCTGACTATAATCCTGACAACAAAGAGTCATAGGAAAAAGTGTATTTTGGTTATGTACAGAAAGCAATGAAGTGCAGACATTGATTTCTTCCCTTCAGCAAAAACTACAGGATTTCTCACTACTGCAAGAAACAGGAGGCCTCCAAAATGTTGAGCCATCTCTCAGATCTCTGTGAAAACCCAAGGACCCTGCACATGTACCCTGCACACAAGAAAGCTGAACAGCTCAAGGAGTTGAACAGCTGAAATACATGAAATGTCTTATCAATACACCAGCCCCACCTATGGACAAAAAAAGGCCCACATAATTGTTTGCATAACCATTTACAAGGATTTAACACTCGAGCCTGTCACTATTTGGGCAAGAAATCCTCAAGACTGGAAAGCCTTACATAAGTTTTGGATAGCACAGAATTTTAGACCATTTATGTGGTATTTTTGCTACCAAAGAGATTAGAAGCTCTTTATAAGAAGGCTTCATCCCTGCAAGAGGAACATTGTTCACTTTCACTGTTTTGGAAAGTGAAAGAAACTGGAAAAGGTATTCCCCTGGAGATACTAGGCTTGGCAAGGCAAGAGGAAAAGGCCTTAAAGGGATACAAAGCAAAATGATACATGGAAATGTTGCAAAAGTACAGGAGTGGCATAAGTAAGGTTGAAACCCCTTTCATTACAGTGGCTGGTCAGTCTTAACAGCATATGAAAATACATGTTCCACAGATCAAGACTAAGGACAGTGCTATGGATGTCATGTCACATGACCAGTCCTACAGGCATGGTGCCTAACATTAAACTGCAACACTTGAAAGAAAAAATCCGAACTGAACAGAGACAGACAGACACCATGAATTCAATAAATATTAAATGGTGTCTCAGAATAAATCTGAGAGCAGTCAGACTCACAGGAACAAGGATTCCTTATGTGGTACAAGGAACAAAACATGCAGTGAATCAAGGATGAAAACAAAACCACCATCTCCTGCAGATGATGCTCAAAACACTGTGCAGAATAGTTACATGTGTGATTCTGAGAGTGTGGAAAGCTCAAAGTTAGCATGTACTGACCACAATACAAGCAGCAGGCCTAGATTCAACACCAAAGCTATAAAAAAAAAGTAACTGATACCTATTTTGCTTTCCCAGCACACAATTTGTGACTCAACTCAACACTCCATGAAAATTGTTTGGCCTTGCCTAATTTTGTAAAACCAAAAGAGAAAATGGGAAAAGTTTCATGAATAGCAGAAAGTGAAATACTTGAATTGCATATTTAAATGTTACCAGTCTCATAACAGATTTTTAGAACAATTAGCTCTTTTTCTCTAACAAAAAATGTGCAAGTTGCTACACTAAAAAAAATCTCCAAAAGCAGCAATACAATAGTAGTTCAAACGTCCACCTGAAGAAATAAAAACAAACCTTCTGATTTTCTTCTATTTCATTTTTCATTTTCTTGTCTACAGGTACTCTGGTCAGCGATCTGTTAAAATAAAATACTTGTATCACTCAACCACTATATTTTTAAGAAAGCATTATTTTATGTTTAATTGGTATTTTAGTTAAGCATCCAGTGCACTGTAACTGAAGAATGCTGTAATTAAATCTTAAAAAGAAGAGTAATACAGTATCATAAATGCTGAATTTTCAAAACAAATATTGTTCTGTATTACTCTAGTAAACCCAGGTTTCAAATTCAGGCTAGGGTTTATTGCAGTAACATCATCAACATATTTTTTACCACTCTCAGTCCTTCCTCATGGTTTGTTTGGTTTTTTCCCTAGATATATGTCATAAAAAAGTAAGTTGTTTGGTCATCTACATTATTACCTGAATACATTCCATAAGTGTTTATTTTAAGTTAATATTACTATCATCATGGTGCTCAACTTTGCAGCAGGGAGAGCCATGGATTTTTCTGGACAAAGGCAAGGAAAACATGCATAGAATGACCACTTTAAAATTAGCAGTAACTTAGAAAAAAAGATTTGCAGATTGAAACCCTTCAAAATGTTAAGTATTCACAGACAGACAAAGTTTTAGTTTCCTTAGTCATTCCGCCTTCTGAAAATAATACATTGATCTGTCTTTTTTACCTTTCATGAATGTTCTGGAAGACTATTTTATCTTCTTCTGCCACAGCGTATTGTATGTGAAGTTTACAATTATGAGGCTTATAAAATACTTCCAGAGGCAAATTAATTTCACCATGTTTTAAAAAAAACCCGAGAACATATTAACCTAAATTTGACTATCCTGATAAATGCCAAAATAAATATTCTAGCGGCCTATAGGAACATTTTTTTCAAAACAGAGCTGTACATGTTTTAATGAATTTGTATGGGGCTTCAAGAAAAACTGGAGGAATCTTAAACCTGAAAGTTAACTAAGCAAACCAAGAATGATCCTGCTAAGCCAGTTTCAAACTTTTGGATAATAAAGCATTTAATAATATAAGTCCTCACCTCCCCCCACCAAAGAAACTGATTTCAAATAGATCTTGCTAGTATACTCCACATTTCTCACAATATGACAGAAATAAGACATAAAATCAGTTTAAATAATAATTCAAGCTTTCCAGATGACCAAAGAGACATAGCTCCAAGCTTGGTTTTAGAGAGTTCTGAAGTAAAAAATAGTTCCAAAAATACTTTAAAAATCTGAATTTTATCATGCTGAACTCAACACAAATAGTAGGGCCTGTAACTCTCAGAAGCAATGCTTCATTCTGCACAAAGTTGATAAAAAAATGCACAGATAAAAAGGACAACTGATATATTTCCAAATGGCTCCTACTGTGAGTAGCTAAGCAGAAAAATAAAACAAATGTGAAAATAACAAAACTATGGAAAGGAAAATACAAAGCTAGTCCAACATTAGCAAGGAAGTAAAATATCCATCAGCAAAAGGTAAGCTTTACTGATAGCTGTTCTAGTAATAGGAAAGCAATTCAAGGAATCATGAAATAGCTCCTTGTTCATGCATGGCAGTTGATGATACAGTGTTCTAGCATAATTTTATGGAGAAAGTGTGATGGTTGATCCTTGAAAAGGACACCCCACCAACCTGAGGTAACAAGTCAGAGAATACCCATGAAAGACATCTGTTCACTTTGAGTTGTCATTCGTTCAGAACTTCACAAATTTTTAATGAATGTTTTTGTATTTGTCAAGTGCTACAGACTCTAACTAAAGAGAAATACTTTACTGGCTGAAAGTAAATGGACATTATTTATCTTTCCACATCGTGTTGGAATGTTCTTGAATGACCTTAAGGTTGAAATAGTCTCTATAAAATAATTTTACTCATCTTTATTCTTACCTGGAAGAATGCTCCTACTGTTAATATATGTGAATGATCAATAAATACCAACTAACAGAGCATTACAATACTTAAGTATCTGCTCCGTAAGAATGCAATAATAAGACAAGCATACAACAAAACAAAGACGAAAAATACCCTATAAAATGAATTATCAAAATGTTGCCATGACATATATCAGTTGGTACACTGTCTACATCTGATGACATTTCATAAAATCTACCTCAGATTAACCTTTTCAACTGGAAATGCTGAGACACAAAGGTGAAGTGAGGTGGTAAATCAGAAAGTGAAAGAAAATTTCAGAGGAACGGTATATAAATTTTTGTTAGGGTCTAAGGGGACCCCATTTTTATGGAACATACAGTATTTTACTTTAGTTTTTAGAACTACAGTTCTAAAATTTGTATACAGATTTTTTAAACCAAAGTTTGCAGAATAAAAATGGTTGTTTTCATGTATAAACTGTCTGAAACTTACACAGTTTAAAAATACTATTATTATAATGATCAGCTATCTGTCTAAAGTGACTAAGCAATATCTCTTCATCTCCTGTTCATTCTATCTCTTTTTTCCAAACTATTATTTTGATTCATCAGGTTAAGCATGATTTGATTATTAATGATATATAATCTGTGCCCTATTTTTACAGAATAGCCCTTTAAGTTGTCAACACAGACCTACTAAATTTAAATTATTTAAATATCTGTAGTCTCTCGTGTTAGAAATAACATACTAGATTAACATGTTAGAATAAATCATGCAGGACAGAAACAGTGATTCCCCTTTTAATAATTTTAAAGTCTTCTTATACTTTTACCCATAAAATATTTGAAGAGTAGGTAAATTGATCTCTCTAGTGCTACAAATGCACGGCAGGAGTTGGAGTGGAATGTAACAATTTAATGACTTTTAAAATCAATGATTTAAATGCCACCTGGCACACTTCAAAAAGACTTTTTCCTGTCCTTTAAAGAACAGAACTGGACTTGAAGTTCAACATTATGTACACTTCCACTATGCCCAACTGGAGAGCTGAATTTTCTGATTTCTAATCTAAGTGTAAACTTACGCCATACTATTTCATAATAATTATGCTTCAGGCATTTCAGAAGGCATTTTGATTCCTTGACACAGTAAATTACAATGGTAGTTTTTCCATTTTGCTGTGGATTTTCTGTAACAGACAATCAGGGGTGATGATGAAATACTGTGATCATTAAACAAGAGTGGCAAAATGTGAAAGCACACTGAGTTAAGAACCTTATTTAGCATCACATTTAATTCAGTAATTCAAGCAAATATTGCTGATAGGATTACATGAAGAACTTATTAAGGTTAAAAAAAAGCATTTCTCAATTACAATACTATTTGCTTACAGGAAGAACAATTTTTCATATTAGAACAGCTAAAATCAAGACATGTCCATTTATTTAATATTTATCTGGACCTTTTATTAAGTAATATATTATGGAAGACAGATCTTCCCCAGTAAGAACACTAATACACAATAGCCAATCTCAACGGCAAGGCTGTGCTTAGAACTAATGTGTGTGGATCCCCACAAAATTTATTAATAGTATTTTGCCTCATTCCCACTGTGACTAGTTCTGCTACTAATTCAACAAAAGTTTTCACCCGGGAAAATATCAGCCCAGTAAAATCCATGAGGACTAAGTGCCTGAAGGATTAGCATGTTTTCATGGCATCTCCTTCATCAGGCAGGAAACATTTAAGAGACTGATCATGAGCTCTCCCTGGAGTTATCTTCTACTCAATGAAATTGCCCGGAATCCATCTAGCAAGCTGTCAAACATGAATATCTGACTGCAGGATTTGGATATAAATCTGTATTACTGCCATTACAGTCAAATGCAAACATAAAAACAGCATTAAAAAAAAAAAAAAGCTTAGGTATCATACCTGGCTCTTATCGGGAAGTTCTGAGCGATGTCTTTCATTACCTTTAAGGCATCATAAACAGGGGCAGACATAATTCGAGAAGCTGCTTGAAAACTAAGATCTAGAGTGGGGGGAGAAAAATAAATTAAAAAAAAAAAATCACTGGAGATATCACTCAATCATTACAGCCTACAATCAGAAAAGTGTTCCATATACACATTCTCACTATTAACATATTTTATGTTTCAATTATTGATTTAACAATTATGAAGTGACATTATTAAGGTTGAAAAACTGATCACATTAAAGTTGGAAATACTAAATTCAGGCTTTTTCTACAGAATTTTGCTTGACTTTCTTGAACACACTTGTACAAGTAATTTTGAAATTTACAGAAACACACTGAAAAAATCCAGACCATTCATCACAAGGTATTATGCCATCATCAAAAGGGTAGTACCACACTCAAACTTAGATACACACCAATCCCCATAACTGCAGGAAAGAGCAAGCCCTTTCCAGATCCAGGACTTCACAAGTTTTTCAGATAACAGATATATTTAATGTAGAAGGCTGCATTGGGCATGTGAATAGTGCAATTTTCAAAAGGAGCAGCAATTTCACAGAGCAAATGGAGACTTGTGAGTGAAAAGTCAAACTACTGTCAAATTTCATTTCTCCTAAACACCTAGCACAATTTTTAAAGGGATCTCATTTTCAAAACGAAGTAAATTTTCAGCTAATGGGACAGTTTCAAGTCAATTTGTCTATCCACTGAACAGACAATGATGGAATTCAGTTAGCTAGCTCTGGAGCCTAACTTGAGCGTGACAAATTTTCACATGTAAGACTAAGACAAATCCAATTTTGGTACCCATGGGGTACTGCCCAAGACAGGCAGTAATATACTACATGCTTCCATATACCTTGTATAGATCTGCATAACTGAGGCAATGATGGTTTTTCCTCATAATTTTCTAGTTAAGACGTTTAAGCAAAAACTGAAAGCCTCAGGTTATTCAGTTTGAGGACAGCAGATGTTACATATAGTAAAAAGTGCTGGGCAGAAAGTCATGGAGGGTGCTACCTAGTAAAACCTTGCATCATCTTGAAGCGATTAGGAATTAAAAAAAAAGAAAAGTCTGAATCAAAGTGAATAAGACATTCCTAGTTTCGCCTGGTAAGATACTCCTTGGCTGAAAAAACTAGGTGAGTGAGAGATAGAATGTTAACTTCTATTTCTTAAAACTTTTAGCAAGAAGTATAAAAAGAAATAACTTGTGAAAGTAGGTTTCAGAACCCTTTCAACAGGCACATAAGCTGTGATCAGTTGAAGCAACACCACCCAGTTGCTGCTGTTAATATAGAGAGGAAGCTGTGAACTTGGGTCATACACTTAAAAGCCTTCATAAATTGTTAATAATTTCCATGTTATGCCAAAGAGCTAGGATACAAATATTCAAATACCACTGAGGTCAACTGACATCTTTTTACCTTGGTTATCTCTGGTCAGGGCTGTCACTTACAGACCTCCCTTTGCAGCACCCTAACACTGCTGAGAGTGCAGTGTAAGGCACCTTGAGGAAAAAAGTACTTACTAATTACTTACCTAAAATATAAAAGCTCTTGAAAGACAACTCTTGAATGGTGTCTAGATTCATTTATAAATAGAAGTATGCCCTATAGCTGAAGTAGTTTTGCTTAAATTTAGTTAGATTTTTACTTTGAAGCTAATTAAAGGAAATCAGAGAGAAGCTGTGCCATTAATTCAGCCACTATAATTAGTCATTAAGAATGAACTAGAGAAAGCACCCTGTCATGTCAGCAGTAAGGGTATCAAAACAACTGCATCAACAAATGTGGGGGCTGAAGACTGAAGATCCTGAACCATAAGCTACTACAAGTCCTCCTGACATAAATTATCAGCTTCCCAAAGCCTAATTACTTTAAACACTAAGAACTGGTTTCTTGGGGAGCAGCACCAATTTCCTTTTTTATATATACAGCCATATCAACAGAGAAAAGACCACCACTAAACAGAGACCTTGTACTGGCTTTTGAAGACAGACATTAAAGGATTGAAGTTTCATGGCTGCTACTGCTTTAACATCAGCCAAGTGGTATTCAATCACACACAAAAAGAAAAATAGTCAAAACCACTATTTTTTTTTTATTTGCAAAGTAGATTTCTCAGCAAAACTTTAAAGCAATGTTTTTCAATTGTTTTTAATTTTGGACAAAGATAAATCCTGCAGCTGAACTTCATTGATAAAAGACTGCATGTGAACTACTATTACCTCACATAGCTAATATCCGACTGGACGTTGTTACCAAGCTCTGTAACATCAGGGTCCCAAAATAAACTGAAACTCAGATGATTGCTCAGTCTCTCTCACTGCACTACTATACAGGCAAAATTATTTTGATCCTCTAAACTGAAGAATCCTCTCAACTGTCCCTTAAAACTGAAGAATTTAAGGGGGAAAATTCAGTTGTGTAAACTTAACGGTCGTGACATTTTAGAAGAGTTTTATATTTTAGAGCAATTTACAGTTTCATTCAAGCTACAGAATGTCCTGCAAGTCATCAGCACAAAAGCTTTTGCAGTCAACATATTTGTTTTCCTTTTCTACAGGAAAGCTTTTAAAAGCATATTCTTTCACTTGATATTATATTAAAATAATGCATCACTGTGAACTCCAGTACAGTGATAGAATTCATAAATGAAAGAAAACAAACTGTCCTAACATGTATTTCATCCCAACCCAACAGTTATGTCAAAATTATATCTTCTGCCTGACCTCAAAAAAATATCGAAAACAAGTTTTTATACCTGAGGTGACACATCAGGCAAAGAAACCAGCAACATATCTCTCCATCTTATAAAATTACTTCAATGTTCCTTTCATTTCTGGCATACAATACAAGGTATCAGCACATACCTTTTAAATACTTGAGGCATTACGGCCTTTTTATGAAATGATGTCTCTTTTTAAAAGAGTTTTTTATCATAATGTCAAAACATTAGAATAACAAAGGACTATTAAGCAGAGTATTGTGTTAATTAAGAAAAAAAAATGCAATACATACCCTGTAGCTCCCAAACCTTCAGTGGTTCCATGTTGTTAGTAGTTTCAATCAGATGCCTTTTAAACTCTATCAGATTCTTTTTCAGATCAGGGTGCATCCGTCTACAATAAAACATTTAATTTCAAAGAAGAGTCAATTACATACATCAGTGTCTTCTTTCATCCACAGTACTGCTCACATCTAATATTGTATTCTTAGGACAACAACCAAAAATGACAATTTTAACTCATTCTTGAAAAAAAAATATGGATTTGGGGTGAGAAGGCGATTTCTGAGGGCTTAACCCCAGTAAAATGGAATCATAGAATCATTTAAGTCAGAAAGGATCTTTAAGGTCCTTAAGTCCATGCATTAGCCCAGCACTAAGTCCACCACTAAACCATGTCCCTAAGTGCCACATCTACCCAGGGAGGGCCACTCAAACACTCTCCTGAGCAGCTTGTCTCAATCCTTGACAACCCCCTCTGTGAGGAAAGTCTTACTTAATACCAGGAATTAAATTATTTCATAGTGATCTGTCTCAAAAGCTGCCACATAAATTTATATGGAATAAATGAACTCAAAGATTAGACAGTATTAACACACCACACAGGTGTGTTACTAGCTTTTTAGTTAGCTTACTATAGGATGATGTACACCTAACAGTGCATCAACTGTGCTGTATATTGACTGTAACTGAACACACTCTTTGTGGCATTAGCACTAAAAGCTACAGGCAAGACAATGTTGAGAACGTGTTTTACAAATTGATACCACTGACAAAAATCAATCTACTGAGCACACAAATCACCAGTCAGACCTAAAGAACATGGTACACAAAAGCTTAGCTATTCGTTTGGAAAAAACAGTAGGTAGGTAAAGAACCTTTGAGGACAAATACTTCAACCTGCTACAAGATATCCTTGAAAAAAAATCTCCATTAGATTTCTAAACATTTTATGTCTTCTGCTTACATTCGTAACTATTTCATAGCTGAGAAAAGTAAAACTTTTGACATGTTTGTAAGAGAGGGACACAATTTGCAGGCTACTGAAACATCTATTTCACCTCCTGTATGAAAAGGAGAGAAAAAGCCAGTGAATCTAGAAACAATGTCAAAAAGTCTAAATAATTATCTGACAGCTTCACAAATCAGTCACAGTGGAGAATCAAGAGACCAAGTCTAGCTAAACCTAGCAGAATACAAGAAGAATGAAGCTCAGATAAAGATATGACATAAGCATTTGGTCATACCTGCTGTGCAAGGTCTCAAACACATAGGTGAAACAACAGGGAAGCCTCAAGGTCTGAGTGCACTTCTACCTCAGTGTGTTTGAGAACAAAAAGGCAGGAAGGGAACGGGGTCTCAGGAGTTTAGACAGAACTAGCAGCTCTGAACTTTGAGACTTACAGTTTAGTGACCATATCTACAAACAAGTTTATTTTTTGTTTTAAAGAATAAGAGAGAGAATGATATCTAGAGAAGACCCACAGTCTGAAGGGTTTTCTGCTGAAGAAAAAAATTTGTTTCACTGCATGGATCTGTTACAGAAAAAGGGAAGCACTTAGGATGACTGCAACCACAAAATGAATCCACCAACTCAGAGCTGTAAGGGGTGCTCAATAGTGTAACATTCAATTTCATCTAACAGATTGCAGCTTGGAGATAAGAGTTCCTGCTGGAAGAGAACACAAACTCCAAAATAAGGTGGTACTATAATAAGCCCATCTTCCTAGAAACATCACTCCTTGACTCTATGAAATGCATTACTATCCCTCTGAAAAACACCTTATGGAGACATAGCACAAGGGTTTGAATTTCTTGTGCTACTCTTGCATTTTGAAAACCAACATTTTGATTTTAATTATCTAACAAATGTGAAATCACAATGTTCTAACTTTTTGTGAGTGTTACCCAGACAAATACTTTTAGTTTAAAAAATTTACTGTATACATTCTAAGATAATTAGAAAACTAAAAGCAATAAATTGAAATTAACAGAATAAATAACTGGTGCATCTTTATGTTCACAAGACAAAAAAAAAAATCTTAATTTTCACCACATAAAGTAGTTTCCAACATAAATCTCAATTCTTGTATGAAAAAACCACAACTGGTTCAGGTTCCAGAAACAAATGTAAAAGATGAATCATTACTTGTATCAACTCACTTTAATTTGCCAAAGAGAAATCCTTGGACATCACTTTCCTCCTCCTCTTCCTCATCTTCCTCTTCTTTTGTCTCATTTGCTCCTGAACACATAATGTATGTAGACAATATGAGCCAAGAAAGTTATTTTTATTATGTTTCTATGAATTACAAAACAGTTACTATAAACATACAATCACAAAGTTGTCATTTCCAGATGTAGTTTTAATTAAATTTATACTTACATATTTTGGCATCAAAATTAATTACTCTGCAGAACTTTGCAACATTAAAATTAATTTTTTAATATAATTCATTGAGTGGTAACAATTTTTTCATAAAATTAAAAAGATTTGCTTGAACAGTTCACTTCCCAAAATAGCCATTGCTCAGTTTGATTAAGTGATAAGGTAAAACTCTTATCAGTCTACTACTATCAAATTTACACTTGAAAAGCCTGATGACCTTAAAGCACTTGAATCTCCAGCTGCCATTTGATGTAAATCAGAGATCAGTTTCTTTCCCTCTAAAAAAACTGAACTATTTTTTGACATGACTCATAGGTCATTAAACCTTACCAAAGAGAATTAACTTTCCTTTTATCTTGTAAAAGTCCCTGCAATGTAATTTCTCTGTGTCACCATGCTGTAGTTACCACTTTCTGTAGTAAATGTCTCTTTTCAATACATTGTAACATGCACCAGTCCAAATTCTATGGTGCATCACATCTTTCCTACAGAAGATTGTGAAAGGATTTCCACAGAAATTCAGAAAAAACCCCCCCAGCCCTGAAACACTAATGTGTAGATACCGTAGTCATTAGTATATGAGAGATGCCAACAATCATAAAATAATAGAAGTACAAAGGTTAAGCAATCTTAAAATTACTGAAAGGAGGAAGACTGGGTTGTGTTTTGAAGACCCACAGAAAACAACAAATAGAGGTTAGAAAGTGGACTGTATCCTAAGCACAGATCTTTACAAATGTTTGCATGTATTTTGCTTTCTTATTTCGTAATACCTGGAATTTCTTTCTGTAGAAAGAAATGAAGTATAGCCTTCAACACACTAATGACTGAAGATTCTACAAACTGAAGATTTTAACACATTTCAATAGCATTTCCAATGAGATATCAAATCAAATAAAAAATCCACATACCTTTAATCTGTGTGTCATCTACTGCTTTATATTCTGTACTCTTTATTGCAAGTTCCACACCATATCCAGATAAATACATTTTCCGAGAACTTGGTTTCTGCTTGACAATATTATTTTAACAAAAGAAAGAACATAACTTAAGAAACGTATTTGAAGATTAACAATAATATTGTAACTTGAAAATGTTATGACATTTAAGTCATTACTTAAATTAATCTCTCAATTCAAAGTGCAAAGCATATTGACAGTCCACTGAGAAGGCATGTAACAAAATATGCCAATGTCCTTTATCTCCTGCAAATCACAGAAAGGCTGGTCAAAACTGTAGTCCCTTTACACAGTACTAGAAGAGGGACTAGGACAGGAAGAGCTCATAGCACCCTATACAATTAGTGGTGCCTCACACCCTATACAACTGGTGCCTTTAAACTGTTACTAATTTCTTTTTCATGTTGACAGACTTCCAAGATGTTAAGAAGAAATTCTCTATTTTTGCATCAGACTTACTCTTTAAAGAAGTTTTGATAAAACAATTAATCACTTTCTGCAAGGAGTATTAAGAAAGTGTATTAAAGTATCGCTGCTAAAAACAGGTTGCTACTTGCTAAAAACAAACAACTACTTCTAACTTTGAAGTGGAATGACATTCAATAGTATAATTACACAAAGCATACTTATTTCTTTACACATGCCCTGATTTGTCCCAAATGTATGAAAATCCCCTTTCCAAAATGCAATTTGCACATGCACAGCAGCTATTTCTTGAAAGCCTTTGAGCTTTAGCTCACCATTTCTAAGAATCATTCTGTACTGAGAATCCTCCAGCCCATGAATGAAAACCCAGCAGGGCTGGGAGGCTTCTCTATCCATCCTCTAAACAACTCTCAGGACAGAGGGAGCAGAGAGCACTCTATAAGGAGTCTCAGTGACATTGGCAAAAAAAAAAAGAGACAGCAGAATGACCATACCTCTTCTGTTATCAATGCTCCCTCTTCTGGCATTTAATGTAAAAAAAGGAGGGAGAATCCATCTCAGTGGGAACCAAAGAACAAAAATTGAGGTTGTGAGGAAGGAAGAAAAGGGAAGAGAGGTCTGAAGAGAGAAAAGGTGCAGGCAAGAAGAAAACACGCATTTGGAGGGACCATGATGCATAAGCCAAGCAGAGCAATGAGACATTTAATATGCAAGTAAGTATTTAATTGAAATAAAAGAGCATAAAAGAACAAAGTTCAATAAAAACTATATCCCATGCAACTTAGAATTCAAGACAGGTTTCCTCAAATTCTCTATTTCATTACAGTGAGCAAACAACTCAAAGTCATCTGCAAACTACATATCTCATCTCCCTGAAATGCCTGGTCTACATAAATTGCAGCAACTTTTCATTCCATCAGATTACTCTCAGATTAGACTGTTTAGGAGCTGTACTTTGAAAATATATCACAAAAGCCTTCCAATAATCAAAAGCAGAGACAATATAGTTCAATGTACTGGTAATTTTCTTGTTTTGTTTCAGGGAGAAGAAGTTAAGAAAAGAATTCAGAAACATTATGTTTCTAACAGTGACACTATGGAACACAAACATTTTAAAACTGGTCAATGATGTTGGCCCACACTACTGTATCTCAATGAACATATCAGATTACATTGAGAATATGTAAAAATATAGTTGGTAATTTCTCTATTTGAGTCTCTAGTCTACTTTCCATTTTTCTAATTCTAGTTACTAATATGTTCAGTCTGCTGCACCAAGATTCACCTAAGATCATTATACACTGTACAAAATCCAGACATATAACCAAAAAGAGATATTTAAAGATCAGTGATGCAGTCAGTGCTTGCATGCAGGATTGGTAACATTATCATGCTCTCACAGCTTCATAGTTTGTGTTAGATTAATTACTTACCTAGAGAGTTTTAGTATTAGAAAATGTATTGCACATAATTTAGGCAAATGCAAAAATTAATGTAGAAAATGTGTATTGTCAAAAAGCAAGCAAAGCAAAGACAGAATACTAACAGTTTACAGATACAATGTTGATTCGAATTGCATACCTGAACATAATGCCGGAGAACATAAACAATTTCCTCCTTTTGTGCCTTCTCAGATAAAATTTTGTGGAATTTGACAAAGTCTTTTGTACCCATTTCTGCATATAGAATAACCACTGGGCCATCCTCTTTGAGAGTTGGGAATTTATGGTCTACTTTGAAAAGATATGGCCTGGGTCTGTTTTTAAAACAAATAATTGTGATAGTACAAAGTCAGAAAATTAATTAAAACAGTGGCAGTTTTTCTACTTCATAATTGACAAAACTAGTAAATGTTTATATGCTAAAACTACACAAGCCATGTTAAAATCATCACAAAACATCATGACTGCTCACAAACACACCCAGAACAATAAATTCACACATTCAAGTATAAGAAACTGAAAAATCAGCATCAGCTATAAATAACTGTAATATATTTTATCAAATCACAACACACAGCATGTAAAAAGTGTAGTACTTGGAGATTCTGTGCATCAGTAACAGCTTGAAGCTTTTAATTTTAATCATATGTTACATCTATTAGAGATGTACAGAGCAATCAGTGAAAAACAGAGTAGCAGAGGGAGATTCTGTGAAGTTTGAGAAAGCTGGAAACACACCTGGAAACTAACTGAGGTTATAGCACTTTGACACCATCAAGCTCTGTTAATTAAGCTAATTTTGCAAATTTTGACTTCCTACCTACCCTCCTAATTGACTAGAAAAGCTACACTACAATAATTTCTTAGATGACTAGAAACATCTTTTGAATAAAACCTGGGAAAGATGGAGAAGTAACAGAGGATATGATTGAGTAATACACTCAAGGTACTAATTATTGATGAGCACACTTTTTCAAGGTTGCCTTTGCACAGACAGTCAAAATACCAGCAAACGCTCTCCAAGCGTTCCCAAGACAAGTTAGGAAACGAATCCAACACCCAGTACAGAACTATGTAGTAAACACTCACTGAAGAGCCATACTGGAAAGGTGTGAGCAGAACACCACAGCTGCTGTGATGCAAATCTTAGGAATATCTTAAATGTAAAAAAACATAGAATAATTTACACTGTAAAGGACACCTTTGGAGGCAATGTGCCACAAACCCTCACTCCAAGAAGGAGCAATTTGTATGAGGTTACTCCGGGTTTTAACATCAATGTCCTGTGTAAGTTTGGTAGGTATGCAATCAAGGTAAATAAGGTAGAATAAAAGGAGGGGCCCTGTTTAAGAATTAACTTGGGTGCATGTAGCCAGTTGTCACAGAAATATCAGGCAAGCTGTCCCACTGCTATCACAGGATAAGGTAGACCAAATAGGTGAGATCTGGGAGTCTGAAGCCACTCTTGAATGAGTAAGATCTGTGAAAGCACTGATGCAGATTTGCCCCAATAAAAGCCTGTGTGTGAGATGCAACTTCCTTCTCATAGCCAGAGAGACAAGAGCTGCCACAGTCATGTAGAGAGTGGAAAACCTAAATCAAGGGAGCTTCTCTCTTCCTAACTAACTTTAACCACCTACTTCTACCAACCAACTAAGGTGGTTGCTGAGTACTGCCATGATTGAACAGTGACAGTCTCAAAGGAAGAATTTCAAATTACAAGGAACATGCTTCATGAAAATATTGAATGCTGCAGTGAAATAACACTGCATAGAGCTCTTCTAATGACCTTGGGTTGAGAATTAAAAAGTTCAGCCCTTGTAAATCCAAGATAAGCTTCTGTTCTCTGTTTCTCTTCAACACTGAATAGTAGTGACAAGGAATTGATTCTCCTGCTCTTAGAACGGAAAGCTAATTAATTTCCTGCCATAAGAGATGCTCATAAGAAGGCTGCCTGAAAGGCAAGGAAGAACAGCTGGGCACACGAAAAGAAAAACATAAAAAAATGACACAGATGTGGAGTTCAGCACTTGCTAATCAGTTACTAGGGTATTACAGGCAACTATATGCTTGTCTAGATAGTTGCCAGGATAGGATGCAGTAGCAATATGATAAGACAGCAAACATGTACTGACAAATGTAAGTCACTGATTGTTTTGAACAAAATGTGACTCCAGTTAATGCTTCTGCCCTTCACAGTGACAGCCCCAGAAATCTTAGTGTTGTGTTTTGGACAGATAGCAAGATAAGCAATCCCAACCATTTAACCACATGATCTCTGACACATCAGAGCCCCTGAGTTCTAGAGCCATTGCAGCTCCACACAAAATACTTCCAATTAGAACCACACAGTCCATTGCAACACGGATGAAAGCACAAAAAACAAAATCACAGTCGCTGCTGCATAAAGGACTGGAAGAAAAAAGCAAAATCTTAACCCTGACATGCAGAATATTTGGGCTCTCCTTAGTCCAAAGAGCCTGAGACTTCCTGAATCTGGGGTTGAGAATGATGTGAATCCACACAAAAGAATGCTGCAGCCTCTTCTTTCTCTTCCAGTGAGATTTGAAACTATCAGTCCCTCAAATCACAACATTTCTAGCATCCTCATTCAAATATGGTGAACAATTGAAAGCATAGCTTAAATTGGCTTGGCTTAATTGGAAGAGTCATGACAGACAGAAGACCGAGAATGGAACAAAAAGGAAACGACTCAGAAATTAAAAAAAAAAAAATCAATAAATCAAAAATATCTCTTCCATGAAAAGACAGAAAAAGAATGACTGGTTTAGAGCAATCAGCTGCAAGATGGCACACTGTCCCATATATCATTTGTTCATCTTGTGGAAAAAAAAGGAACAGGAGCACAGCCCTATCTTAATCACCTAGGCTAAATATCACCAGCATAGGTGAAAAGCATCTGCTACCCAGAATACAAATGGAACTAACACTGGAAGAGATCACCTGAACATGTGAAGGTGAACATGTTTTTCTCATAGTCTAGCTCCAGGTACTCTAAGTATTTGAGTGATACAATTACTTTTGGGGTATGGAGAAGGAGAGAAAAAATTTATCAAGATTTTGTCCCTGCAACTCTGAAGGTTGTGATGTCACTGGTGCATGCAAAGCTATTGAAAATAGAAGACAAATCACATAAAAGGAACTTCTGCTTTGTTGCAAATTCTTGATGATTTCTAGAAGTCTAACACTCTCAAATTGGAATAATTCAGGATTCTGTTGTTTAGTATTGTGATTTTCCAGAATCCTGTACATTTGGGAATGATATCTCCAGAAAGGAGAATGTGCTGAGCCTAGTTAGCTGCTTTAAAAGATTACCATATTCAGACATTGCAATAAAATGTTAAGGTCTAACGATGCCTTAATATATGGTCACAAGAATGAAACATCATTTTTAATTATTTGTACTATATTTTGGCCTTTATCTAAGAAAAAAAATATATTTTTGGAAGAACATTATAGTTAAAAATGAGACATTGTAAACTAGACAGTGAGATGTTTTTACAGAAACCTTGGCTATTGAATAAGCAGAAGAAAATTATTTAGTAGGTAGTAATTGTATCAATAGACTTAGAAGACACCACAAATCATACATGTAGAACACAAAATCATTTTCAGAGGCAACCAACCCCAAAGGGACAAATTCATAGGTTTACAGGGGTTTTCCCCCACAATTTATATTGGACAGAAAGCAAAATCAAAGAAATATACCCTAGTAAATCATCTGCACATCTCCATGAAGTGCCTGAGGGTATAGACATTAATGTACATTATGGTGACCATGGCAAGGGTGGAGGGGGAGGGAGGAAGGGATGAAAAAAATTACCCAGAGGTCTTAAAAAAACCACAAAATAATATATTTTTAAAAAATAGAGATTAAACATTATGCTTTTATTGTTTTGTTACTGTTGTTTTGATAGGTTCTATGTATTTTACTTCAGAGCTCAAATGAATTCTGGACTGATGCTAGTTACCACAGGACAAAACCTGGAGAAAGAGTGGATAGGTACAAAGTTGAGGAAAGGTTATGCCAGCAGAGGTAGACTCCTCTTCTAGGAGTCTATGCCAAGCCCCTGCAACCCAGAAAAACCCAAGTGCAGTGACACTGACTACAGAGAAAGGTCTGTCACCAGAGTACTGTTCCAGACATGTGAAACTGAAACTTCTACCTTTGTACAGAAAGTACACTGTAACTTAAACTTGACTATCCCATGTTTAAAAAACCAGAAACACAGGAAAAAGTACAAAATTGTCCATGTGATTAGAGGACCAAAGCTTTATGATTTTATTCTAAAACCTACTTTGATTCATAATTGATGAACTCTAATAATACTAAGCTCTTTAGTAATCTATTTTTCCTCTTAAACCAGATCATTATATTTACCTCTTAGTAGCCTTCTTCAGCAACTTTTTTATTTCATTAGTCTTACAGGTGTGCTTCTCATGGATAACCACAAATGCACTGCAGCCTTCTGGTGGAGGTTCATCAGCTGCAATCTAATATTTCAACAATTATACTCAACCAGAATGCTTTGATTGCACTTCAACTTAAACTCACATCCCTTTGATTAAAATAACTCAACAGCTGCCATTAAGCTGTGTTTCTAATTAGGCCCATTCAAAACTGGGTACATGTAAATTAAAAGATTAAGACCCTATACCCTTTGTGAGATGTAGCCTATTAAATGCAGTCATATTCCAGAAAATAAATGTACATTTATGTTCTGTAAAGACAAGACCGAGAAGTCTCCTCCACAAGCTGAAATCGCAGCCTGTACTTTGAGATATTTTTAACTTTAGTTGCTATCAGCAATCACATTAACAAACAAAGATTAAACTTCTAAACCAATAAATCCCAAACAAATAATGTCAATTTTTGATTCTCTCTTTCCCATCTCCTGCCTTTTTTTTTAACTCTACTCAGCTATTCCAATATGAAGTGGGAATCATGTGACTGCATGTAAGTGACTCTGCATTCACCAGCTGAAAGGTAAAAACAAAAAGACATGAGTCTGAGATTATGATATTCCTCCAGAGAACACCTGCAAAACTCCCTACCTTTATTACCACTTATTATGGTTCAGAAAAATGGATTTCTCACTTAATCTTAAAGGTGACACTGCTAAAGGAGGAGTAGCAGTTTTAGGTTTAGAGGCACAGTGAATTTATGTCCACTCACTTTTTCATTAATAAAGCAGATTTTTCTATTTTTCAACTTTTCAAATACTAAAACAATTACAAAGATGAGAAATCCACTAAATAACAAATATAAATTACTTAAAGCTACGGGAAATATCCTACTCTGGGAATGTCTGAATTCCCATAGGATTATTTGAAGCAATGCAAAAATTCCCCATGACCTGAATTTTTAAAAATGAACAATTGCAAAAAAATGCTACCCTGAAAGGAATGCTATCCATACAACTGAACATGAATATTTTTTCCCTGCCAATATAACCAGCTTATAAAGCATCAACTTTATCATGTTTGTTTCCAAATAATATTGGCATATATTTTACTGAACTGTAACAACGAACTTCATTTAGCCAAAATACCTCATTCAATCATGTACCAAATATACCAGGCAATACTGTCACCTGCTGAAACATCTGAACAGTTGGAGAATAAGCCCGTATGGAAAGTGCAAACTTCAATAGATTGATTTGCAAATTGGATAAAAATTGTCCTGCTTTCTTCAAGATTAAATTATAATAGGAGTACTCTGAATCTGTTGAAGAGAGAAAAAACAAAAGACAAACTTTTAGTATTTAGCCCTAAATGATGTGGCATATCTATCTGCACTATAAAACAGGCAAGCATTAATGCCAGTGCTGCTTGCCATTCAAAAGTCTTCAGTGTTGTCCAGCAATAACTGTATCCCTTCCTGTGAATCCAGAGTCCTAATATAACATAAAAACAACAAAAGAGAGCTCAATAGCACTAGTTAATATCTAAATTATTTTCAGCAATATAAAACCCCACTCAACAATAAAGTCTCTTGAAAAACTCATATGGAAAGTCCTGAACAGAGCATTATTTTACAAATAATGTCCTCACATTTAGCTTTGAAACCCTCCAACCATGCAAATTATAATAGATAAAAATCTTCTAAAGGCGCCATTCTTTGGGCTACTCTCACATTTCTATTTCTTCCTTAAAAATACATGACAAACAAGAGTATGAGAATGGACTCAACACGTGAAGTAGTTTTCCCCCGCCTTGCATATCCTGTATTTTCAAGGTCAAAATTAGGACTCTGAGTAATAAGGTAGGAGGATGGGGTCTGAGAATGACAGAAGTGATAACACATAACATTGGTTAGAAATAATTAACCTTCAATTATTATTCTAGAGGCATATTCAATTTTCATAACTAAGCAGCTCCTATCCTCTCATTTTCCTCTTTACAACCCTGTCGTGGTTGTAAAAAAAAAAATAAAAAATCTTCTTTTGCTCTTAAAGCCTTTAGTATCTCCTTTCTGCCTTCTCCTCCTTAAAATTCATTATTTAGAAAGGCTGAGTTTGCTGTAATTCATTAGAAAAAAACCCTAATATTAGGAGAGTGTGTAAGTAGATAAAAGCTCCTCATGAATGCTACAATGATGTCCTCATTCCAGCAGGGGTAGAGTTAATTTTCTTCCTAGTAGCTAGTACAGTGCTGTGTTTTAGACTCAGTATGAGAATAACGTTGATAACACACTGAAGTTTTAGTTGAAGCTAGTTGTGTGCTTAGCCCAAGTCAAGGACTTTTCAGTTTCCCATGCTCTGCCAGTGAGGAGGTGCACAAGAAGCTGGGAGGCAGCACAGCCAGAAGAAGATGACCTGAACTTGCCAAAGGGGCATTCCATACCATGAAATGTCATGCTCAGTATATAAACTNGTTTTAGACTCAGTATGAGAATAACGTTGATAACACACTGAAGTTTTAGTTGAAGCTAGTTGTGTGCTTAGCCCAAGTCAAGGACTTTTCAGTTTCCCATGCTCTGCCAGTGAGGAGGTGCACAAGAAGCTGGGAGGCAGCACAGCCAGAAGAAGATGACCTGAACTTGCCAAAGGGGCATTCCATACCATGAAATGTCATGCTCAGTATATAAACTGGGGAGTTGGCTGGGAGTTGTCAATCTCTGCTTGGGGACAGGCTGGCCATGGGGTAGTGGGTCATGAGCAATTGTATTGTGTATCACTTGAGAGAAATTTTATTCCCCTCTCTCTTTTTCCTGTTGTTATTATGATTATATTTCACTTTATTACAATTATTAATGCTTTTTATCTCAACCCACAGGTTTTACCTTTTCCTAATCTCATCCCATTGGGGAGGACAGAGAGAGGTCATGTGCTACTTAATTGCCAGCTGGGGTTAATCCATGACATATAATTGTTACTGTCTTACATTAAATTCAATGGATGAAAAACCCATCTATGTTCTCTACACCCACACACAGCCCTGGCAGAACCCCAAATGGAAATGAAGCTGGTGAAGGCTCTAGAGTGCATGTCCTGTGAGGAGCAGATGAGGGAGCTGGGGGTGTTAAGCCTGCAGAAGAGGAGTGGTCTGTGTGCAGACCTTACCACACTCTGCAACCACCAGAAAAGAGGCTGTAGCCAGGTGGGAGTCAGCCTCTTCTTCCTGCCAAGTACTGACAGGACAAGAGGAACTGGCCTCAAGCTGTGCCACGGGAGGTTCAGGCTGGACATCGGAAAGAATTCTTTCCCTGAAAGGGTGGTGGAGCATTAGAATGGGCTGCCCAGGGAGGTGGTGCAGTCACCATCCTTGGAGCTGTTCAAGAAGTGCTCAGGTGTGGCACTTGGTACTATGGTTTAATTGGCAGAGTGGCAATTGGTCTGAGGTTGCAACCAGCCTTGGAGGTCTTTTCCAACCTTAATGATTTTGTGATTCTAAATAAGATAAATTTGGCTTCACATGTGAATACAAATATACAACAGTGAATATAAAAAAAAGATAGCAACAAATCCATCCAGATTGAAACTTTTTTCAATAACTGTATTTTAAAATTTTCTTGAAATTATCTCCACAAAAATAAAATTAAATCTGAAATTTCTGCCTCTCCACTCAGCCTCAAATAACATCCTATTGAAGACAGCGAAGTGCCATTAAATATATGATTCTAAAAATTCTGCCTCAATAAAATATTTTTATCACAAGTCTTTAAATTTTTTGGCTTAAAAATTTCATCTATGCTTTCACTGCTGTATTTAAGACAGCTGACATTTTTTTCCTGGAAGATGATTATGACGATGATGATTTTAATAAGTAAAAAAAAAAAAAAAAAAAAGATAGTTTTTTATCTGCCTTCAAAAATGACTGTACAATATTGACACAGATATATTTATCAAATCATGCATTGACTCCTACTAATTCAATTTCTATTAACACTGTTGGCTTCACTTAGAATACAACTGTACTTTAAACTTCACTAAGATAGATGAATCCATGTCAAATTCTATATGAGCCACCTAATGCAAAACCAATTTTTAGAGTTTAATACATACACAGAATATTCTGAGATGGAAGGAACCCACAAGGATCCTCAAGTTTGACACTACAGTGAACTAAAGTGAACTCTTAAGGTCTGTACATGGATTGAACCTGTGATCTTGGTGTTATTAAAACACCATGCTCTAACCAACTGAGCTAATTTCAATTAATCAGAATTATGGTTTGAGCTTTGCAAATTATTCTCACATAGTACTGAATCCCTGAGATTTGGTAACTACTTGCCCTCCAAGTTCATTTTAACATTGCCAAAACAGTAGAAGTCATGGTAAGTTCCTCAGGATGTTACAGGGAATCATAACCAGATTTTTCTGCTTATAAAATCCTGCATGACAGCATATTATCACTAAATCATTAAAAACATAAATTTCAAAGTAAATAAGAGATCACATTAACAGAATACAGCTCCAGACATCTGAATGCACATGTATGAGGCTTCATATCTGTGAACTTTCATCCTAGCCATGAGAAATATAGCCCAGAAGCCAACAAAACCTGAAAAGCTCACTCTGAAGATGCCATAATTTGTCAGCTGAAAAGCTCTCTCAGGTCCTGTAGCCAAATTGATCAGACTGACTACAGCAAGAACAGAATAGCCAGCTAAGCGGACTCACATTTAAATGTTGACATTTACTATCCACAATTTACAGCAGTATCTTTTATCACAGGTAAGTTAAAATAATTAAAAGAGACAACCATGGCAGTCACAAAAGATAAGAAAGTATTATAGCACAGCTCCTCAGAACTAATGCACATAGAGCACAAAACTAATCTGAATATATGCTGTTAACCCACGAGAGAATTCAAAGTACTGAGGCACAGGAGGTAGGGAGAATAAATATAAGGGATATAATTAATCAGAAGAACACAGTGTGCTGGAATAATTATTTTGTGGGATGGATGTATGAGGATTGTTCCAACTTTCCAACTGCATAGATACCTATGACTGGATCCACAGATCAGCTAGGGAATTAGAGATCCCAGGTAACAGCAGTTCAGGCAACCACTGGCCAGTCAAATCCCTATGCCATTCAAGCAAGATGCCAGTAAAGACGGAATAGTTTATTTTATTGCATTATTAGTATAGAAATGCCATGTTTGTGAAACTGATTCCTCTTGAATCTTTAAGGTTTATATACACATAAAAAATACTTGTCTAATTTAGTTCTGAATAATGTGAAGTCTTCTAGATTGCAACAAATAATTTGCATGATTGTTGTTTATATGAAATATACCATTGCCTTTTCTTCAGAGAAAATTGTTTCCATAGAGAAAATCTGTTTGTGTGTTGGTTTTGTTTTGGTTTTTAGTATATATTTATGAGGCTGTTGAAAATTCAATATATAAACTGAAGCACTTGGGAAGACAGTAAACACTCAAGCAATAATTAGTCAGCAGGGAACTGGCTACTTACCTTCCCTCGGTGATCATAAATTAACCTTTAGGGATATAAAAGCAGCAGCAAGTTTAAAATGCCATCAATCAGTGTTTTGTAAGTGGTGGTTTTAGTATGAAACTTTTGCAGCTTTGACTTCTTTATAACATACCTGCAGCTCAAAATAGCCTCACCTGCCTTTCCAAGTATTTCACAAGCCTAGCAGAAAATATGTTGCACATTAAGTAGGTACAAACAATGTTGCCCATGGTACCTGAACAACTCACATTAATTTAATACAGTGTATCCCATCACTAACTGGCCCATGTTTTCCATATGGTATAATCAAGATACTGCCCAAGTTGATTTGCATTCATATTAAAAAAAAAAGTTAAAACCACCAAATACATCACCAGACTAAATATTTTACCAAATTCCATGTACATAATTCCTACCAAATCCATTAAATTGCTACAAATACCATAGCTAAACAGACCATTAATAAACCAAATTCGGTAATGCTAAATATTTTAAATTAGCAAATTAACAAGAGATGTTGATTATTCTAAATTTAAAACAACAAGTTCTGAGAATTGATTAAAAAAAAAAAAAAACAGATTGAAAATCATCCAGGGGAGGATTTAGAAAAAAAAAAAGCAAGCTACCCTATTTGATTTTTTAAGTTGCCTTCTAACTTTAACACTTTATGACTGTTCTGAAACATTCAACAGCATGCTGGGATACAAATCTATCATTCAATTCCTTCATAAACCCAGATTTTCAGCTTCAAATTTAGGAATTGCTTATCTTTTATGAAAATGTTTAAATAAAAACAAACAAAAAATGCTTTTATTTCCTGCTTATTCATCCTGTCTGCTCTTGGCACCACTCAGAGCACTAAAAAGACAATTGCCTCAAACAATCCTTTTTCAGCCAGATCCTTTAATTTACATAAGTAGCTGTTGCTACATCAGTTTTAACACACCATGAACATCCCTCTACGTCAAATGTGTCACAACATGCAGCAACCAAGACAGAACCTATTCCACCCCATATAGAGAACCAACTTCTCCTCAGAGGTAAACTATTGCACACCTGCAGTAAACTGTGCCACTGCAGTTTTGCAGCACCAGATTCTTCACTCAAGCTGACCAGTTTATTGTAAACATTTAATGCAGATTTCCTGTTCATTAAGAGCATCCATTTCCTTAGATTAAGACCACCCCAACTATGACTTCACTTTTAGGAAAGCCACTTGGTGCCAGAACCTCAAATTTTCCTGCATTCTTGTCATAGATATGTGTTTAACATAAAGATAAATATATACATCAACTGCTCAATATGCTTAATTAAAGCATTTTAGTACAGTGTCAAGGTTACAAACTGCCAGCATCTAACAGTTCATTGGCATGACAGGTCACAGAAATCATCCACCTGTAATTTATTTATTCTCAATCACAGAGTTTATCCAGGTGAAGTCGGTATTTAACTAACAGCTAATTTCAACAGACATCTGTGTCACTAATAATAAATATCATTAAAGCTTCAAATTCCTTGGAAAGCATGTCCAAGCAAGCAAAAAAGAGACGGCTGATAAAAAACCCTGACATATCATCTAATACAGCAGTCTTATCTCAAGGCAATACCAACTGCATCTAAACCACTCACAGAAAAAAAAGAGTAAGTTAAAAGTGACTTCTGGAGGTCACCTCGCCCAAACTGTTACTTTGAGATATAATTTCAAGGCTTGACAGGGCTGCTCAAGGCCTCATGAAGTAGAATTTTGAATTATCACAACAAATAGAGATTCCAGAGCCTCCTGGAGCAGTCAATTTGATTGTTGACCCAACCCCACAGCAAAAACATTTTCTCTAGTATCTAACCACAATTTCCATGTTTCAACTTCTACCTTTGCTTTTTTTTCATACTGCTGAGTACCTTCAGGAAGGTTCCACATTCTTTGCACATTTTTCTATTAGGAGGAGGAAGATACAATGTCTCTCTTTATTCCTGGTCTTTCTCAGGTTCACAGTTCTGTCAGCCCTTCCGCAGAAGTCTGCTCCAGCTCCCTAACCATTGCAGAGATCCTCTCCTAAACTTGCTCCAGTGATGGACTCCGGTCTTTCTTTTCACAGGGAGCCCCAGTACTCTGGATTCAGTCTTACAAGTGCCACATAAAATAGAATAAACACTTTCTTTGACCTGTTTGCTACACTCTTGCTGCTGCAGCCTGGCATGTAGTTGGCCTTCTCATTGTTTGCAATGATCCCCATTCTGTCTCCCAAAAAAACCACTTTCTAGTCAGTCAGCACCAAGATTACGCTGTTGCTGAGATTATTCCAGCCCTTGTGCAGGCAGTCTGTACAGTGCCTTTGCTCAATCTCCCAATGTTTCTGTTGGCCTGTCTCTCCAGCCTGCCAAGGTCCCTCTAATTACAGCCTTACCTTCCAGCTTCTCCTCCCAGCTTTGTGTCATTCAGAACCTTGTGGAGGGTGTAACACAAGCCACTGTCCTGTGTGCTGACAAAGACCTTAAACAGCATTAGTCAACAGCACTTGCCTCAACAAATGCTACAAGCAGCTGACCACAGGTCAAATTCTGCACCTACTTCCATTTTCCACGTCCTCATGCCTTATACAGAATGTCTTTTAGCAGCATTCACCACCTGGGCATTCTGTTCTCAGTTACTCTCAGGTTTTACACTCAGGTATATACTCTCTTACTCTCAGGTATATACTTCTGACTGTGAGATCATCTCACAGTAATTTGGGGTGGTTTTTTTCATTTTTCCAGCTGATACTCTACAACTAAAATCACAGTTCTTTATACATTTTCTGCTTATACTGCTTCCATTCTAAAGAAATGATGAGGAAAGCACAGGGAGACAGTAAAGTCAAACATCACACTACACTTAACAAAAGCACATAATGGAATCAAAAGCAGCAAAATTATGTTTACCACACATGTCCCTGTTCCCTTCCTAGTAATATTTTAAGTCTATTGGCTGCTTTGGGCACTGCTAAGCACTCAAATAACATTACCATATGCACACCACCACCTTTTTTAAAATTGTATGCAGTCAGTCACAATTGCTGAAATACTGTTTATCAAGTTTTCTCTCCTCTATACAGCATTTTTCATGTCCCCGCACTTCTCATTGTCATTTTCTGCAGGATCTTTCTACAATTTGTTAGCTTTTGACTATTAATTTACCATTCAATTTCCCTCAAGTCTCTTCCAGTAGTAGTGTGAGGTGCTCACACTCATGCCTAAAGAGTTATACTATTCTGTAAGTAAAGAGCAAAATGAAGCAGCCTTACCTTGTTCTGAAGCCTTTTTCACCTTGTTCATTTGTTGAACTACTAAGGACGTCTAATATTGACCAACCTGGTGTAAAGCCCTGTAGGTTTCCCAATTTTTCATTATCATGCACATTTCTAGTAAACTGCTCTCCAAGGTTTCTTCTGGGGTGGCTTTTTAAGGTTCTTTTACTGGATTTTATGCTTTGGTCTTCTCTCCGAATTTTTAACAACTTCATATTTTTCTGTCTTCTCATGCAAGGCTTTTTTAGTCCTATTTTGTCAGTGATAAACCTTTAGTCTAAAACACCAGTACTGATGCTAGAAAACAGTCTCCATGCCATGTACAAGTATCAAACCTTTTCTGGTAATTCTTTAAATTTTTCCTTTAGCTAGCATTCCCATTTTAGTTATTTGTGTGATTTTATGCCCTGCAAGCATCGCTCTTACAGAAAACATGAAGTCTCAATATCCTATAGGCTCTTGGGAAGTCATGTAAGCCTGTACCTTTAATCTTTACACTTCTGTTCCCTATTGTAAGAGCAGTTCAGTCCATATAATTTTCATTTTTTTTTCCTTCAACTCCTCTACAGGTATTGTTCTTAGGGGAAAATATGCTACAACTTTCTGAAAGAAACCTATTTTGTAAGCAATAATGGAAGAGTCAGGCTTGACCTGCCAAGAACTAATTAATGTGTTATGCCTAAGTTAAATACAGCACAAGATAATACATTAAACACCAGCATGCTGTTTAACTTACCTCCTTGCTTGTAAACTGTTAATTCCCGTACAGTTTCCAAGAACTGCCAAAACTTCTCATTACCATCTTCTGCAATAAATTCACTGTTTAAAAACAAAAATTAATTGTCCATAAGTTGACCTTGTTCAAAGATGTACCACAGTAAAAACCTTCAGTTGTTTAAAATAAAAAATATCCATCAGCAACCAAATGTTAGCCATTCAACAACTAACAACCATCTCTGTAGCATAAACACTGAACTGAGCTGTATTTTGGTCAAAAGATACTTTCAATAAAGTACAATCATCCAAACTCAACAATCAAAGCTGTAAAGCACACAGACTCTTGATACAGAAAACCCCCAAAATATTCACTTTATTTTTCCACAGATATTCCAATACACACTTATAAATTAAATCACTTCAGTACAACCATTTTATTTAACAATAGCTAAATATAGAAATAAGAACATACACTCTGTTAAGTTAAAGTTTTTCATTAAATTACAGGCTTTCATCAATGACATCTACTTTGCTGTGCAGGAAGGGAGATTGCCAATCTCTGAAACACTTTTAAACATGGGTTAATCCTTACAAAGCATAACAGGTGAGGTTTACTTTATTCGAAATACCATCCTTCCATTTATTTTTATTTTCAAACTGAAAGAAGCAAAATTTAGTTTAGATATACAGAAGAAATCAGTTACTGTAAGGGTGGTGGGGCACTAGAACAGGCTTCCCAGAGAAGATGTGGATGGTCTATCCCTAGGAGTGTTCAAGGCCAGGCAGGATGGGGGTCTGAGCAACTTGATGTAGTAGGTGTCCCTGCCCATGGCAGGGGTGTTGGAACTACATGGTATGGTACACAGAGTCCCTTCCAACCCAAACCATTCTGTGACTCCATAATTTACAGGTAACATTTCTAAGGTTTGTGATTTCCTTAAGGGAACATCAGTTGCTTTCCCTCCTCCTGCTTATGTCTACCAAAAACCTTCCATTTGCCAGCGTGACTACACTGTTTTCTGATCTTTACTTTGGAAGTTTGCCTCTCCTTTGATTACAGAAGCTTGCAGTTCTCCCCTTAAAGAGTGTTCTCCAAACAATAGCAAGTAAGTTTAAAAGCAAAACAGATTTAAGCCAAGTGGGCAGGGGAGCCACAAGCACCTAAAATTGGAAAGCATTTTCCCTTCCAAATATGAATCACAAAATGGTTTGGGTTGGACAGGACCTCAAGAGATCATCTGCTTCCAATCACCTGCTACGAGCAGGGACACCGCCCACCAGACCAGTTTGCTCAGAGTCCCATCCAGCCTGGCCTTGGACGCTGCTAGGATAGAGAATCGACAACTTCTGTGGACAAACTATTCCAGTGCCTCACCACCCTAACAGTAAAGAATTTCTTCCATACGTCTACTCTAAACCTACTCTCAGTCTGAAGCCATTCCTCCTTGTCCTCTCACTGCATGACCCTGTAAGAAAGGCTCCCTTCAGACACCGGGAAGCTGAAATTAGGTCACCCCAAAGCCTCCTCCCTTCTCCAGGCTAAAGCTCTGCTTGCAAGTTAACAATACCTTTTAAAATACCATCGTGTTTCGCTCTTACAGGTTCACATCTTCACTAATACCTTTATAATCACTTAATGAACGTGCAAGCTACTTGGGGGCAGATGAAGATGTTACTCAGTGGAAAGCAGGGACTGTGTAATTGGCCCATTACATGTCCTCAACGCAGCGGCCTCCAAAACGCCTGAGCAGGTTAAATACGAAGCCGCTTGTACAGCTCCGTCAAAGAGTGGGAGAGCCTTGCCAGCACTGTCCACAACACTGTTCGAGGGGAGAAAGCAGTTCAGCCTCCCATCCAATGAGTACTTCAACACACCCTCCGACAAGGAAAACGCGGACATCCCCTTCTGAAGCCCTCCTTCCCGCTCAGCTGAGAGAAAAGTGTGTCCTCTCCATCCTCCTGTCCCCCGGGAGACAGACGGGACAGGGGGGCCGCTGGCAGGAGGAGGAGAAGGAAGGAGAGGAGGCTGCACGCACCTCGCCTCCAGCAGCAGCGGAGTCGCCGGCCACTTCGCCGCGAGTCGGGCGGTCACGGGCTGTGAGGAGGAGGCCGGAGCGATGCCGCAGGAGCACGGCCGGGAGCACAGCAGGGCGAGCAGCAGCGCCAAAGGCAACAGGAGCTCCCAGCCCGCCATGAGGAGCAGCGGTGCTCAGGGGTGCTCAGAGACGCCCAGCCCCGCACGGCCTCGGCGCACGCCCCGCCCACACGGCCGTGCCCCGCTCCTATTGGCTGAGCCGCACCCTCCGCGCTGCGCCATTGGCCGGCCCGGAGGCCGAGTGGAGGCTGACGGACCATAAATAGCGGGGCGGCCGGCAGCGTGACACGCGGCGCCAGGAGTGCGCATGCGCAGAAGCGAGAGAGTCCCCGCCTCATCCTGAGGCTCGCCCGGCTCCGCCCCCTCTGCCGGCGTGGGACATTCCCGTTATTTTAGTTTCTCGTATTTTGGGTTCTGGGTTGTTTAGTGCGCGTGTGATTTACGTCGTGTGCCTTTCGGCATGGGTGGCGGTGGCTGCAGGAGGCTGAGGAAGGCTGTGTCCCAGGACAGCAGCCGCGCGCCCTGGCGCTCCCCTAACCTCCCGCTGGCTGTGTCCTAGGGGGCTGTTCTTCGGCCTTCGCCCGCCTACACACAGCAGCAAAAGTCACTCTGGGTGAGCAGCTTCATACATAGTATACGCATACAGTTGTTACTCTGAGAGGGAGGTGTTTAATTTCCTCTTCCTCCCAAGTTTTCCGAACCGACTTCTGTTTTGAGATGTGTTTTGTTTCCTATCTGCATGGGATTTTTCCCTCGATGAGCATTAGCTTTACAGGAACCCTGCCTCTACTCTCTGCCTTACTTACCTTGGAATTTTCAGACTCGCGTTATCTAATTTGCTACTTTTTTTTTTTTTTTTTGTGTTAAAAATCTCCGTAGTTAATTCCATTTCCTCAACAAAGCTGCTACACTCCCTCAGTTTTTCAGATCTAAGGGAGGCTGATGCTGCTGGAGCTGTGTTGTGGGATGCTAAGACAGAGCAGCTCTGCATAGTCGTTCTCTGGAGAAATAATCCCCCAGCTGTATTAAAAATAGAGGTATTGCCTTTTCCAAAATGTGACTCATGAAACTCGAAGCTGAAACCTGGAATATATTACTGCTGCATATACTTTAATTTCTTTTGCACAGTTATCTCCTGACTGCTCAAAGTTGCTTTGTGCGTGGTGGGAGCCAGTGAGGGCATAATTCTATGGAGCAGGCTATGGATTGTATAGTTTGGATGGTTAGTGCTTATCTCAAACTGGTACAGAAACTTGCCTTCACAAAATGCCAGTACTTAACATGCTTCTGGGTCTTTATAATGTGAAAGTATGAAAAATACATCCTGAGGGTCATTCATATGTAAATTCAGCCTGCAACATTTGTAAATGATCTTTTTTGGACTTTTTCACACAAATTTGTGCATAAGACCTCAGATAATTTCCAGCTACCACTGTGTCACATCAGTGATGCCAACTTCAATGTAAATAGGTTAAGTAAAGCTTACTAAAACTGGTAGTGCACCCTTCATACACCTGTGCAGAAATAATGAAAAACACACGAGTATTTCTCCTGGTTTATGTGTAAGGCCATTAGAAATAACAAAATTCAGCACCTTTTCTGTGGAGAAAGGCTGTGATACACTGTCTGAGCAGCTTCATTTCCTTCATATTGACAGTTCAGAAGTTGTTGCTGCTGCTAACAGGGACAGCATGGCCAGAGTACTGTATGGATGAGTAAGTTTGGTCCCTCTGTCTTTCTATGCTAATAACCCAGGTATGAGGCCAAACTCTTCCATCCATATAAAGTAAATACGCATGTGATGAACTTATAAAACCCACTTCCACCACTCCCTAGCAAAGTTAAAAATGCTTTTGTGAACTTAGTAGAACTGATACTATACTTGTCCTGCACAGAATAGGCCATAGATGGTTTATATCTACCAAAAAACATCCCAGCCCAAGTAATCCTGTGGCTAAAGGAGTTATGAGTTGCTTTTTTGATGATTCTTCAAGCAAAACTGAGATGTACGTAGCACATTCCCCATGTATATACATTTACCATGCATTTTTCATATCTCCATGTGATAGAATGTGATGATGGATGCACCCACTTTACCCTAATCTATCAGTTGCTTTTCTATATGAAGTTGCTCTGTTACCTTTTGTTTTATATTGATATTGAAGAGGCTGCTATTGTTGCTTAAATGTGAACTCCTAAGCTTGTGCTTGTTTCATCTTGAGCTGCGACAATTTATGATTTGCCATACAACAAGATAAATAAAATCTGTTGGCACTGGCTATGGAGATATAACTAGCTTTGAATTCAGTGGCAAGATAAAGTGGTAGCTCTGAATCAAAGGTCAGATCATTAGTCTGTGGTGAACTACAGAAAATAGTTAGTCCAGTAGTTTTCTCGAGAAAAGATCCTTTCTGCTTAAATTCAGAGATCTCTGTTAAAAAGCAAGAGTCTCTCTGCTGAGGTATCTCTCTCCCATTTAGGGTTATTGTTTTATTAGGGGCCTTGAATTTAAGATCATAGATAGGCAAAAAGAAGTTGGAAGGAACCTCAGGAGGTCTCTAGTCCAGCCTCCAGCTCAGACCAAGGTGAGGTCTGAGGCCCAGTCAAATGCAGAAAAAAAATCCAAGGCTGGCACCTGCACAACCTTTCTGGGCAACCTAATCCATTGCTTAAGATGCAGTTTGGATTGCTCCTTGGAAAGAAATACAGTGTTGTAAGAGAACATTGCATTCCTTATGAAAGCTTTTGCATACTTACCAGGTTTTCCTTTGCTTTGGTACTTTAACTACATTCTAGCCACGAAGAGCCAGCACACACTTTTAAAAAGTCTGTTTCTGTGTGTTTGACAAAGGCAGATATTAATCTGCTAAGCAAAATGCAAATCTAGAAGATGGAGAACAGACTTAATCTTCATTTCTACAGCAGAATTTTATGTGATTAAGTATTTCAAATAACACTTGGCCATTCTTGTACGTACATTCCACATATATATACGTGTGTGTGTGTGTGAAAACCCTGAAAGTTCTCTGAAACCATTTTTCAGCAGAACAGAAAAACAATTAGAGCCAAAATTTAAAATTATTCATATTGCAGCTGTGCAAATAGGAATTGATTATCATAGTGGTTTCAGTGTGAATAGAGGGAGTGATTAATGAATGCTTCTCAGTAAGATGCAAATGTTTTATAAGTCACAGTAAGCTATGTCTATTTTATAGAAACAGTAGCAGTAAGTGAAAATAAGTTGAGCTTCATCAGCATATTCAGTTAGCTGAAAACAAAACTTTATTTTCTTAACAGATTGAAAATAATTTTTGTGGTGAAAGGCTCCCTTTCTCCCTAACTTGGAGGTAATGTAAATGTCAAACACTAATCAAAAGATATGCCTGTTATGTGGTTATTAATTGGTGGCCTCCTGAGCAGTAGCTGCTGGCATCATTTTATCTTGTGTGAGATTGGAGGCCAATCTCTTTAGAACTTGTCAGTGTCACTACTATGACGGGCATTTGAGGTGTTTCCCTGAAAAGACTAAAGATGCTGTACTGCATCACTTTTTGTCCATTCCATTATAGACCAGCCATGGTTATTTCATTAGCATATCTCAGTATAGTGATATTCTGGAGCAGACCATGCAAAATATGTTTCATAGTCTGTTGTCTTTTCATTTTGATTTACAGGGATGAGCCAGTGAAAGAAAAATTGATGCAGAAATAACATAAGCCTGATTTCAACAGCTCACAGAATTTGCTCAGTGGCAACTTTCTAGCAATAAGAATTTATGCCACTTTGCCGTGCCCACTCTTGCAGCTGCAGTGATAGCAAATGGCCTGCTGCCAGAATGCTTCTCTTTCCAGCTTTTACTGAAAAGAAAAAGAGAAAAAAAGGAAACTGAAGCAACATTTTGCTTTGTGAAATAAACATAGGAGTTACAGCCTCTTATTTAAAATCATCCACCTCAGAGATCTGGAGAATATACTTCCTGGACCAGGTAAGAAAACTTCCTACAAAACTCTGGCCATGTCTGTACTGTGAAGTGGAGAACAGTAAAATGTGGTCATAATGGGGAATGCAGCTCCATTTGGATACACCAGCTTAAGTTCATAAGCAATGCCACTGCTCTGCTGTGCCAAAAACCAGTGTGGTTGTATCGATTTTTGTATTGCCCTGGCTCCTACCATGCCAAATCTGATTAACTAAGTGCACCAGTGGATAAAAGCAGGGCTTATCTATAATGTTGCAGGGTTTTTCTGAGTTTGTCTATGCTTTAGCTTGCTTGGCTTGTTATTCCTGGGTCAAGCTCATCATGTAGCGTGAGTTGGCATTTCTGATGATGGCTAACAATCTTGGTTGTTAACTGGCCTGTGCTCGCAATTAATCTCTTATTTGCAACACCCTGTGAGTTTCTTGGGTGTTGAAAAAAAGAACATTTTTTCCTCCTTTTTTCAGTTGTAAATTGTGAATCTGTCCATGTACGCAGTGAAAGGAACACAGGTGATACGCTGATGATACATAATTTAGCCTAAAACGTACAATGAGGTTATTAAATCACCATTGTTGATGATTCAATAATAGCCACATGCTTGTATTTTAGACCTGATTTGTCACATTTGGGAGATTATAACTTCAGAAGACAGAATATTTATAAACAAAATGCACAAAGTTGAGTTGTTTTACATTAATTGATAATCTGGTTTGTGCAGTGAAGTGCCTTAGGACAATTCTGGCCACATAGTGCCACACCAGCACCAAAAGAGACTTTAGTGTGAAGGTACAGATGTATTCACTGAGCAAATACACTATTTCCCAGAAGAGGGTAGTAGCCTATTATATAGGGATCAAAAGGTGCTATTGCTACATGCAGGGTGGGAAACGTAAAGATAATGTATCTGTACCACAAAGTATATCAGTGATTTTTCCTTTTCAGTCAGATCAGTGAGCAGAGTTCTGAATCCTTTCCAGAATGCCTAAAAAAACCTAAGTTGGGAAATTAGCCAGTGTGTCCTGAATGTGCACTCAACCAAGTCACCTTTGACAGAAGCAAGGATTGCAGAACCATGATGTACTGTCTACTTAAAACCAAATGCAGTTTTTCTTTGAACAGTCTCTTCTATCCTTTTTAAACTGGGTCAGAATTGCAATCGTATTTCCACCTGTGCGGGGTGCAGAGTGCACCATCCAGCATGCTCCAGTGATAGCATATGCTGGGAGGCAGGGCTGTTTGACAGCAGCTCCTGGCTCAGGCTGAATTACAGACTCAGCAGAAACCACTGCCTTGCAAGGAGGCACAGGCAGGCTCCCGAAGAGGTAACTTGTGCAGTAACTCCCTGTTCCTGGTTCTGCATGGAGCAGCATTTGGATTGCAGCAGAACTGGGTGCCAGGACCAGCTGCCTTGCAGACTTTGTGTGACTGAGCAGCTGGAAGGAGAAATCTCGTTTTTATTCCTCACTTCCCATTGAATGTCTTGCTAGCGCACCTCTAATGCAGCAACGAAACCTGTAATGCACTTCTTAAAAGAATCATAGAATCAGAATAGTTTGGTTCAGAGGGACCACCCAAGATCATCTACTTCAATCCCCCCGGCAATGGGCAGCACCGCATTGCATTGGCCGCTATTCAGGTCCCTATCCCTACAGACCTTGGATATTTCCCGAAATGGGGCAACCGCCACCTATTGGTCAACCTGTTCCAATGCTTCACCAAACAAAAATGACTCTCCAAACCCCTGTGCATTGTGTTGGTCTAATTTCAGAGTGGTGACATAGAATTACACCTGTCTTTTATGGTGCTGTGACTCGTGACTGGACAAGGTGCTAAGCAACATGAGGTGGCTTTGAAGCTGGTTCTGCTTTATGCACAAGCAGAACAAGCTGACCTCCAGTGCACTTATCCAACCTAAACTATATGGTGTGATTTGGTGTGCAACTTATACAGAAGTTGCTTTGCACAACGTGCTTAGCATTCTTAGCTAGAGTTGCTGCAGTTGTAGGCTGCAAACTGTGAACTTTGACCTAGTTATTTTGAACGGGTTATGGTCAAGTAAAAGAAGGCCCCAGAGCCAGTTCAAGCCAGAAGATAAGGAAATTGCAATCATCAGCAGAAGCTGCAACCTTTGAGAGAAGAGAAATGACCCATCTAGAGACAGTGAAGGGACCCAATGAAGAATGGGAAGACCCCAGTCAGAATCATGGAATGAGTGGAGTTGGAAGAGACTTCTGGAGATCATCTAGTCCAAACCCCTGCTAAAGCAGTTCACCTAGAGCAGGTGCATAGGATCATGTCCAGGTGGGTTTTGAGTACCTTCACAACCTCTCTGCATGGCCAGTGTCAGTGCTCTGTCACCCCCACAGTAAAGAAGTTTTCCTTCCATTTAGATGCATGTCCCTGTGCTTTGTGTTGTGCCCATGATGACCTTAATATTGCTACTGGTCCAATCAGCTGCATGAAGGGTGGGAAACTTGTAAGGGTATAATTGCCCAGCGATTTCTTTATTCAGGGTCCAGTGTGGGCTGCAGCACTATTTATAAAAAGGACTTCAGAGAAGAGTCTCTTTTTGGCTTATTGATTCAGTGAAAAACTTTGTCGAACGCTGTTACGGTGGCTGGCATGTGTAATACACAGAACAACTATTCTGTGACTCTTAAGGGTAATTTATTTTAATTAAAAATTTCTGTAGCTAAAGCAAAACAGAACAAGCCGTGCAGCTTTATTGTGTGAAATATGATGGATTTTTTTTTCCAGCGGAACAAATTCCAGTGCTGCTTTTCAGATTTTCCTGTGTCCCTTTTATCAGTCTGTCCTTCTGTTAATGTTAGAAGCAGACTGGTAGATGAGTTTCTTGTCTGTCAGGGGTCATTTCAGCTCACTTCCCAAAGTGAAAAAGAATACTTATGGAAGAGTAATATAAAGCTATTCCTTCCAGTAATTTATGCTAAATATCTTTAGAGGGAAAATAAAAATATTACTTTTGAATTACGCAAATTAATATTTTATGTCCTTTTCAGTTAATCCAAGTATATAAAATTTTCAATTTTTATGATTTACACACAAAGATAATTGCAATCCATTTTGTGAAGACAGCTTCAAAAATCAATGTAAAAAATAACAGTTACATGTAAATGAAAGAGAAGCAAAAAGTGCACCCACAAGCTATTACACATATAATGAAAATGGATTTATTGCTCAAGATTTTTAGGACCCTCTGTTTCTAAACCATTAAGAAGGTCCTTCAAGTTTAGTCCAAACTGGATAAGGTAAATTTCCATGCACATATACATGATTTTCCAGGCAAATATATACAAAAGGAACACTGGGAATTAAAGCTCCCAGAAGGAAAATAAAAATTATGATTCCCATATCTCTGAAGTCAGCATGCTGTATCCATCAATAAATTATAAAATGTGTGCTCTAAAATGTTCATAAACCTTGGAAAAGTAAGGAATTACAGGTTGTTTAGCACTGGAACATACACATATAAATGAAATTCCAGATTTGTATTAGCCTAGTATATTTCTTTCTCTGGCACTAGCCAATCAAAAATCCAAGGAAGTGTAGTCCCAGAGAAATAAAGAGTCACTGAACACTTAAGTGAAAAGTTGTGGTTTACATCTATATATGAGGTGATTAAAATATGCATATTTCTGGAGCTTTGCACCTGTGTATTGAAGTGATTGCACGTAATTAGCAATGTGATTATCAAATATGTTTTCGCATGCCGCATATAATTAAACTTACAGAAACACACTACATTTAGAATATTTTAATGTAGATAAACTTTGAGGGCAAAAATGAAGCGTTGTTAAAGAAAAGCAAATTGTTTAACCCCTAAGGTGCCAGCTGCTGCTACCTCTGTCTCCTGTATCCTTCCTCTGGTAAGTGTAGTGGATTGAGCTTTTCCCCCCCTTCCTAGCTGTGCTGTGCAGTTCCAAACTATGGGACACTGAAAGACACAGAAAGGAAGAAAAAAGAGAAGGCAACAGGGTTAGTGCTGGATGCATGGTATCTCAATGCATCCTGTTTTGAATAACTTTCTCTCCAAAATAAAAGGGTCATTATAAAGAAAATAAAATGGTCACAATTCTATGTGATTACCAGGTATATATACATGGTAATCACACAGAATTAACACCTCAGACTAAGGGAAAGTTATGTTTGGCTATTAAATTATAATAAAGACAGATTTCTGTCTGGAATCCGTGGTCTTATGTTGGTTTCCTGTTATTCTTTGGTCCTGATTTCCTAGATTAAATGAATACGCTGCTTGTACTGGTTATTCACATTTGATATACTGATGTTCATACTATAATTCTCATAACTGGCAGTTGTCAACAAGAATTTACTATAGTATATTAGGCTGATAAACTTGGGCCTTCTGAAACGATTAAGGTTAAATGATAGGTCTACTCTGTGATAAAGAATGAAAAGTGAGATCCTGACTGCTGGTGGTCCCAGCAATTTCTTTCAAGAGAATCATTTGAAGAGTCTTCCTTCCAAAAGAAAGTGTAAGCTCCTATTTTCCCCACCGTTTTGCTATGAACTTGGGGTTCCCAACTACTTTATTTTAAAGGAATGCAGTTATAAAATATCTGGACAACTTGCATCCTACTATTTCTTAGCAGTTGGGAGAGATGATAATTGTGCTAAAAACATTTGCATTTAAATAAAATACATTTATACCATATGAATTTTTATGTTATAAGCATAAATTCAGATAGTTTAATTCTTGTTAATGCTCCGTTATGCTTGCACAAAGCCATGGATGAGGGTACAGGGTTGCTAATTATTTTAGAAATCAAATTCTGGTATTTCACTCGCCATCAATGGTCTGCAAGCCATGGTGTGACTGCACTGCTGTGGACCATCTCTGTCTTCTCTTAGCAGCGCAATTCTTATTCTATTCCAGTTTTTCTTTTGCCATGAGATGACATACAGTGTTGGTAGATTGTAGGTACATGCTTCTTGCTAAAGCACTTCAATGTGAGGTGCCCTTGGACCCCTTGGTCAAACAAGCTGCTTTGACCAGTCTGTATTTTGATATCCTTTTTGCTGACAGCTGAAGAATTATTCCCTTATTTTTTGCCAATTCTTAATCTGAACACTCCAGCAATCTTCACCTCAACTTTCCCTCTAAATTTACAGTTTATTCATCTGAAACCTGTCACAGTGTTGAACAATTTTTCTTCCCTCTCATATTTCTTAGGTAGTCACTAGTCTGTTGCAAATGGACTGCAAGGCCACCAGATCCTTCCCTCTGCTGAGGCTTAGAACTATTTTTGTCTTGACATTTGCTGCCACAGATCGCCATTATAGGTTAAAATTCCCAGTTCTCATGGTAATTAGGGTTCCCAACATAATTTAATCCAAGATCATAAGATAAATTAGTGCCAGAGATGGATGTCTCATACTGAGACTTCAAATTGAGTATAAGTTTCTAACCTGTCACCTTCTGTGCTAGCGACTTTTCTGCACGGTGACTGTTGTAGGTTGGCCAGATTTGAGGTAATAGGAGTAATTCTGCTGCAGTCTCAGATATGAAATAACTTAAATCCCTTCAGCATTAAAACTGAATTTCTCTTGGCCTTTTCCAGAAGTCCAACTGACATTGAACTGATGATGGGACCTGTATTCCACTGACCTTGGGAGGATAATTTAAAGAATAAATATTATCATTCCTATATATTATGAACGCACAAAGAGAAAATACTAAATCTTTGTATGGCCATATTTTAGGGAGGAACCACTGATTACATGTCTTTAGGTGCTTACAGAATGATAGCTAAATAAGAAAGAGTTAAGAAAAATTCCCAAATAAGAGGACTGAATTCTGTTCTAAAAATTCTCATAGCAGCACATTAAGGAAGTGCAGTTCTTGAATTTAAACTTCAAAGTGTCCAGGTTGGCTTTCTGAAAAGAATCCAAGAAAGTCTTCTACGAAATAGCAGCAATGCAGAAAGCGATAGCAGTTCTCAGTTGCTGTGATTTTCACTAAGGAGTTGGAGGTCAGTTATAAAAGAAAGGTTCAGACTTGCAGACAGCTGTGAAAGCCAGATAGGGGTTCTGGGACTTGAGCCTGATCTACCATTTGCTATGTTGTTTCTTCATTTTTCACCTGTATCCCACAGAGATCAGATTAAGGACTCAGAGATCATATACTACAGAAATAATTTTTTTTCCATGTTGGAGAGGGAAACTTCTTGGAAGATTTTTTTCTTGTTTCTATTGGGGCTTTTGGGTTTTGCCTTTTGTTTGTGTTTATATATTTTTTATTTTGACATCACATCCCAAAGACTGAAAATATTAAAAAAAAAAAAAAAAAAGAAGAGAGAGAGGGAAAGTCTAGTAGATAATTTCTAGTATTACTTCAGATTAATTTCTCAGAAGACACTCAAGTTCCTAGACTTCATATAAAATTGTGATTGAGATTTGGATCAAGATAGGCTATGTTTGTCCATGGCATATCTAAACGTCTGTCTTGAAGGAAAAGGTAAGATATGGCCTGCAAAACTTTGAAAACCTTCAGTAATTTGACTTTTAGGCACAAGCAGAGGTGCACAATTTTGGATAAGTGACAGATTAAGAGCACCTGAAAGGAAGTGAAAGGCTTTTTTGTGACGCTATGAGCAAGAAAATGCTTCTGTGACGCCTATCACCAGGTGGCAGTATTACACAGTCTTGCATTTCCTATACGTTGCTGTATGAGCCGCTTTGGGGTCTTGATGGGAATGCTGATAGGAATATTTGTTAGTTTTTGTTAGACAGGAGGTAGCATGCATATCTCTGAGCCATATCTCTGTGTGTACTGATCTCCCTGATCAGAGAGGAAGCTGCAATATGAAAACTTGGGTGTTAACTTCTTGGACACCTTAATCTTTAAACAAGGGAGTTTTTCATGTGCTATTAGACTGTTCTTTACTAGGAAAACCAAAATGCTGTATGAAAATGCAGTAGCGATATCTTTCACATTATGATTATCAGAGTGACTGACTGTGAAACATCTCCATTTGCACCCAAATTTGGAAAAATAAGCGTGGCTGTGGTGCAGGTAACATGCCTTTGTTCTGTAATAAGTACCCAAAAGCTTCCCTACGCTCTAGAGTTTGAATCATCAATATTGCAGGATTTAGAAGGCTGAGAGCTGGAAAGAATATGTGTGAGCACACTTAAGTTTGTCTATGCACAGGGCAGAAATGAGAGAGCAATTTCCTGTGTCCTGTGAAATGCTGTCTTTGTGTTGCAGATTCTGGTTGCAGATAGCATACATAAACACTCTGTGTTTAGGGTTTGGGATTACAAAAAAATCCACCCTTCATTTAATTTTCTTTGCTTTCTGCCTCTGGCACAGGACCAGAATTTGCTGCTAGTCATTTGATATTGCATCCTTCAATAATTTCTAACTGCACTCAAAGCATCTTCCCACTCACCGACTCTATCTGGCCACATCATGGAGCCACACATACCTTTTGAATGGCAACAGCAGCCAGAGGCCCTTCGGCTAATTTGCTTAGCATCATCCTTGTTTCAGTTGGGATTACAGCTGGATACCAGCAAGGCTCCCCGAGTGCCACCCCATTATCTGAACTCCAGTAAGCCCGTATGCAGCCTTACATGCCAGGGATTTTATTTGCTAGCTAACATCCTGTAACTTCAACCTGAGTTTTTTAAGTGTAACTTGGTTATGCCACAGTACAAAAGGCAAGAGAGTGAACACAAATTTTTCTTGCTCCAATGGAAACCTGAAAATGCTCAGCAGTGTTGTCTCCATTAGTAAATTAAACATGTTCAGGAACTGTCTTGGGTATTGAGGCCAAATAGCATAACATGGTCTGACCTACACTGAAGCTGTAATCTTGGACACTTAGTGCGGGCTGGAAATGCTTTTTGGAATGGTTTGTCTCCCAAATTATATCCAGAAGTTGTTTGGGAGAGTGCTAGTTGTCACATGCTGAAACATGGTTAGAGCATTTGGTCATTCTTTATTCTGCTAGATGTCCCCATTGCAAACACCGGGAGTGAAAGAACAAAAGATGACCAAGTTTACCTGGTAGTTTACCTTTGCCTTTAAATATCCTGTTTTGGCATTATCTAAGAAATGTAGCTCAAAGTTTTTAGATATGTTCCTTTATTGGGAAACTACCTTCCCAACTAGTGTAACTTTAAGAAAGGTGTTGAAAGATACTGTACTAGTTCTATGAGGAGTTATAGGGTTGTAAACAAACAAAGAAAAATAAAAGAATGTTGGAAGCAGTTTATGCTTGTTCAGCAGTTCCAGTTGTCCAAGATCAACATCTTACAGAGGTGGAATTATGACTACTCAAAGCATAATACAGCTGATCCTTTGTCTCATTAGGGAAACATGCAGCAATGTGGTGTAAGGAACGACTTGCAGAAGCTCCTGCATATGGACTGGCACATATGAGACATTGATTGAAAACATTGCTTCTGTAGTGGTTGCATTCTGAGTAAAGGAAATTAAAGGTGGTCAGCAGTTTAATGAAATTATTACATCCAGAAAAAGAATGGAAAGCAGGAGAAGTGCAAAGTAACAAGCGTTATGCTGAACTGCAACTTTACAAGAAGAAGGACTTGTGGCATTATGATGCATAAATGGTTTTAAAGGGAAGGATATGGCTCCCAGTGTGCTTTTGAAATGAATATTTGGTAAGTGCACATACTAGAATTTAATTTGACAAAAAATAAGGGAGGTTTATACTTTAAACATTGAAACAAATTAATCCCAGACAAATGACTGAAGTTAGCACACATTTATTAATTTAACCATTTCTATTCTTGTGACAAGGGAAACACCTGGGACTTGCTGCATGATGAAAAATTGTTTTATTGGAAATCTCAGCTGGCTACAAGTATTGAAACATCTCAGGTCAAGCAGTGATAAATAATTTAAAGAAACCAGTGTGAGGTAGGTGTCACTTTAGTTTTACATTACCAGATCTATTAGATGTTAACCTTGTCAGACAGGTAATTGCTAAATGAAATCATGTTTTTGTACCTGTGCTTCATAATATCACTTGCTTACTCATGCATTTTGTACAAACCTGGATGTTGGCACTGATATTGTTTCACATGCCCTTTGTTTCAAACTAGCCAATACTGTATTACCCTTTTAAATAAATTTTAAGTATGCCAGTTTTTATTTTTAGCAACTTGGAAAATGTATTGAGTGTTACCTGGGAATTGGCAAGGAGAAAGGACCTACTGTGTTGAAATTCTAACATACTTTTCTGTGCACACTTTTACATGTCAGCATGTTTCTGGTAGAAATGGTAGATTTGGTATGTAAATTTTAACAGGTGAAGGTATTCTACCTGAAATTGTCATGAGAAATAGGTCATTTCAGATTTATTTTATTTGAATCCTTGGTGAACTTTGAGACATCTGCTGACAGCATAGGATCTTGGAGAATTATTATGTAAAAAATAAGAGAATCCTAAGTCTTACATGGGACGGTTTTATGGTGTAAATGCAGTAAGTACACGGATTTTGTAAGACTATCTCAAAACTAGCTTGTAACTGACTTAGGATTTTTCTTGTAGTTAAAGCCTCATTGGAGATTTAGAGATGAGTTATGTTTGAAAGGGAAAATGTTGTGATCGAGCATTGCGACTTTTAGGGCTTCATTTTGAACCCAGTCATGATCCCATTAAATCAATGGGAACACAACTGTTTTCAAAATGACCCTTTTCATTGCTTCATTGATGCTAAGGAGTTACAGCCATGGACTTGCAAGGAAGGCTAAATGATTTTATTAGAAATTAATCCCACAGGGACTTGCACAGTAACGTGGGCCTCTATAAAGAGAACATAAAATACTACCAAATGAAAACTCTACGTTGTTGGTTGCACTGTGGGATGTGACCCTACATAAAGTGTGGTCCACAGACCGTCATTTAAGAGCATTCAAATTCCTAAGTAAAAGCCTGCCTGTGAAAGCTGCATAAAAACATTGATTCATGTGGTACTGCAAGTAACTTCTTCTATTTTCAGAAAAAGGAGAACCCTTTAAAAGTCAAGTTTTTCAGCTAAACTTCATTATAAATACTTCTCTTGTACATAATTCCATTAAGTTTTTTTACCAGTCTTCATGAATGTCTTGTCTAAACTGTCTAAATTTAAATAGATAAGAATTTAAATTTCTGCTGAAATTGAGCGTTTCTCTGTTTAGCAACTTTAGTTTTGAGCTCCTTTTCATGGAGATGAAGGTACAGAGTTAACGATCTGGTATTTAATGAGAAAATCTGAAATTATAATAACATTTCTGTGTTAGGCTAAAAGCATCATAAGGGATGCGTGAGCCTAAATCCTTTAGCAACAATTTTATTTCAAATTAATTTAGCCATATTGCTTGTTAAGTAGTGAATAGGCTGAGATGAGAACAAAACGCTTCTGTATCTTACAGATATAAATATTTAAATTTCTCTGAGACTGGCTTTGTGTCACTGAGTAAAAAAGAGAGGTTCAAAGGCAACCTCACTAAGCCCACACTTTGGAGGCACGAGGAGTCTGTAAGCAGGTGAGTGCAGTGGTGGCCAAAGCAGAGAAGAGGGTCTGGTCTCCCTAGAGAGAAGCTGGGTGCTCTGCTGCTTGTACTAGCAAAGAATACCATGATTTTTCAAGGCAAAAATGCTGTTTTCTACTTCGGTGAGAGTCAGTCAGTGCACACTTCTTGTCATTAGAGAAAGAAAACTAAATAGTTTTGTTTGACACCAGACTCTGAATTCTTCCAAAGGATGAAAGGACTTCCAGTGCCATGGTGCATGGCTGTACAAGGGTGAATTTCACCAGGTAACCCATGGCATTTTCCTTAAAAGATTTCACTAAAGGTAGAAGTGCCTCATATCTTTTCATGTTTTGGCAAGACCCAAAAATTTGCCACTCTCGGACTTACTGGTGTAATACCATAGCACTACTATGGGATGCTGGGAGCCTGTATGCATGTGTGGTAGATGTTTGAAGGTGGGTGGTGTAGGCTGTTGTTCTTGTGGACACCTCACAACATTTACAGTTTTATATCCTTCTGTTTAGACCGTTTTCTGGTAATTTCTATGATATCTGGAAAGCTTTAATGGGAGCAGATCCTCTACCCTAAAAAGTCCAAGTACTCTTGGTTTCTATATAAAAATCTTCAGTTTAAAATAAAATTGTCTATTTTTGTAAGTTCTAAAATTAAATGGTCCCATGGGAAGGTACTGCTCTTATTTTATCAGCCTTGCAGAGGTGAAACTGTCTTTAGAGTTGAGTAAAAAAGTTGCTTTAGCACTGTCAGATATCTAATTAATCCCTCAGTAAATAAAGGCATTCTGTAATTAAATAAGCAAGATGTGCAATCAGTTCTAACACAAAATGCTTTGCATATTAATGTATTGTAATCCAGGAGCCATATGAGGCTTGGTTTTGGATATGAAGTGTTTGTAACAGGCTTTTAACGTTATGGGAAACACACTGCAGGCAAACCACTGTTGGTGGTTTTGGTTCTTTTTTTTTTTGGCGAAACTCAGCTAAATGTGATCTGTGGGCTAAAGATTTGAATGTCTATTGAAAAAATGTAAAATTTTCAATAGCGGGGAAAACCACAGAGTTTCAGGATGTGGATTGTTGTAAATACATGAGAGGGATTGAAAAGTAACCTTTTGAAATTTTGATGGAGCAGCTGCTGGGTAACCAATGTAATTGCCTCGGGGAGGCAAAAGTGTTCTGCAAGGTGGGTTCATCGTTCGGGACTTTGTGCTTTGAAGAGCGCAAGAACCAGCAGCGCCGCGGACCACATAATTCACAATTAGTTAATGTGCGGAGTGGTCGGTGTTGTCCGACCTCCTCGTATGAAACACCCGGGAATATAATCACGGGCGCGAAGCCGGGAGCAGTACAGGACACCCGATCCCCACGGACGAGTGACGGGAAATGAAGAGTCTAACGGAGCCCCGCTCACCTGGCTCACCTGGCCCCGTCCCATTGGCTGCCTGGCGCCCCGCCCCNGCCATGGACGAGCGTTTCAACAGGTGGCTGCTGCCGCCGCTGCTGGCGCTGCTCTTCCTGCTCATCATCTACCAGTACGTGTCGCCCGCCTGCCCCGGCGCCGCCTGCCCCCGCCGCCCGCCGGCCTCCACCGCCCGCCGCGGGGGGGGCCCGGAGGAGCGGGAGGAGGAGGAGGAGGCGGCGGCGATGCCGCGGCTGGCAGCCAAGTTCCCGTTCGCCCGGGGGGAGCTGTGCCGGCGGGGTCGGGTCGGCATGC